>JAKVIS010001889.1:0-27906 GCA_033119425.1 Bufotes viridis
CCTTCCTGGCCGGCTTGAGGATGTCCTGTAAGCCTGGGTACTTAGACACAAAGCGTTGTACAATGAGATTCAACACATGTGCCATGCACAGCACATGTGACAACTTGCCCAAATTCAATGAAGACAACAAATTTGTTCCATTGTCACACACCACTTTGCCGATCTCCAGTTGGTGCGGGGTCAGCCACTGATCCACCTGTGCGTTCAGGGCGGACTGGAGTGCTGGTCCATTGTGGCTCTCTGCTTTCAGGCAAGTCAACCCCAAGACAGCGTGACACTGTCGTATCCGGGATGTGGAATAGCCCCTGGAGAACTGGGGGGATTTAGTTGATGTGCAGCCAGACGCCGCAGCAGAAGAGGACTCAGCCGAGGAGGATATAGAAGAGGATGGAGTAGGAGGAGTAGAGGAGGTGGCAGTAGGCCTGCCTGCAAGTCGTGGCGGTGTCACCAACTCCGCTGCGGAGCCACGCATTCCATGCTTGTCAGCCGTCAGCAGGTTGACCCAATGCGCAGTGTACGTGATATACCTGCCCTGACCATGCTTTTTAGACCAGGTATCAGCGGTCAGATGGACCCTTGCCCCAACACTGTATGCCAGAGATGCCATGACTTCCTTTTCAAAAACATAGTAGAGATTTGGTATTGCTTTTTGCCTTTTTTGAAAAAAATTTTGTCCGGGTACCTTCCACTGTGGTGTCCCAATAGCGACAAATTTTTTGAAGGCCTCAGACTCCACCAGCTGGTATGGTAAAATCTGGCGGGCTAAGAGTTCCGTCAAGCCACCTGTCAGACACCAGGCAGGGGGTGACTATGTGACATTGGCTTCTCACGCTCAAACATTTCCTTGACAGACACCTGACTGTGGGCAGATGGGTTGGAACTGCTGAAGGTGAGAGGCGGAGTGGCGGGTGGTTGAGAGAGGGCAAGGAGGACAGCAGTGGTTGACGTGGCTGAAGATGCTGGACCAGGAGGAGGATGGTGGCTTTGAGTTTGTGTGCTGCTTGTACGCATGTGTTGATCCCACTGGCGTTTGTGATGTGAGATCATTTGCCTTCGCAAAGCAGTTGTACCGAGGTGGGTGTTGGACTTCCCACGACTCAGTTTCTTTTGGCACAGATTGCAAATGGCATTGCTGTTATCAGAGGCAGACACACAAAAAAATGCCACACTGCTGAGCTTTGCAATGACGGCATTCTGGTGGTGGCAACAGCATGCATTGACTGGCGTGCTGTCTGGCTGACCCAGGTGCCGATACATGCTGTCTGACTGTGCCACTAACTCCTTGCGACGACCTCCCCCTGCTTCCAACTCGTCTCTTCCTTCTTTCTGTCTCCACTTCTGAACTTTCTCCCTGTTCTTCTCTTCGAGCGGGCACCCACGTGGCATCCGTGGACATATCGTCATCATCAACCGCTTCACTTGTATCTGACACCTCAGCAAAGGAAGCAGCAGCGGGTACAACATCATAATTATCATCATCATCACACTGTACATCCATGTGTGTAATCCTGCCTGACTGAGACATATTCCCTGTAATCTACATCATCTGGCAATAATGGTTGCGCATCACTAATTGCATCTAACTGATGTGTAAATAACTCTTCTGATGGATCAAGTGAAGCGGCTGTGGTGGCTGTGGTGGTAGTGGTGGTGGTGGCGGCGGGCGGGAGCGTGGTAACTTGAGAGCAGGTGACCGAAGCTGAGCTGGATGAGGATGGTGCATTAAGGTTCTTAGCGGAAGCTGTTGAAGATTGGGTGTCCTGTCTAAGCCAGTCAACTATGTCCTCAGAATTTTTCGGGTTCAGGGTACGTGGCCTCTGAACACTGGGCATTATTCCAGGGCCAGTGGAAATCACAGCACCTCAACCACGATGGCCCCTGCAGGGTGGCCTGCCTCTGCCTGCCATTTATTTTTTAGATAAGTGGTACTACGTGTGCTAGGTACTGTGCCACCCGGTATGAGTGTTGGGCACTAGCAGAGGGCACACTACAGTCTGTGGGCCTGATACACACACACTGACCGGCAGGCAACTGAAATTAGATTAAAGTGTACAGATAAAGTGCCTTATTTCAAGGCAAAGTCCAGTGCCACACGGTATGATTAATGGGCAGCACTGGCAGAGGGCACACTACAGTCTGTGAGAAAAAATAAATAAAAGCAGACTAATGTAGCAGACCTAAAAAGGGATTTTTGGGGTGCTATCAGGACGCTGTCCTTACAGCAGAGATTAGATGAGTCTTTCAGGACTGGAGTGGACACTGAATACACTAGCCTAGCTATCGATTTCCCTATTAAATCAGCAGCAGCTACACTGTCCCTCCTCTCACTAAGACTGCAGCTTCCGAATGAATCTAAAATGGATGCTGTCCAGGAGATGGGAGGGTCTGGGAGGGAGGGTATGCTGCTGATTGGCTGGAATGTGTCTGCTGACTGTGAGGTACAGGGTCAAAGTTTGCTCAATGATGATGTATAGGGGCGGACCGAACACCGCATATGTTCGCGCAACGCGGCGAACGCAAACAAGCTATGTTCGCCGGGAACTGTTCGCCGGCGAATAGTTCGGGACATCTCTACCAATCAATCACTAACTCAAAATCAGGTGTTCTCAATTGCTGATGTGTACTGGATATGTGGAGATAGAAAGATAAGATCCAGATTAGAAGGAAATTGGCAAGGGGAATGCGCCTTAGCCAAAGCTATCATGAACATGCATATCTTTGAAGAGTCGGAACTCCTCAAGGAAAAGGTAAACTTAAGGGCAAAACGGACACTTAAATCGAGCTTTGACCCACATGTGTACATAGACGCTATAGGGGTCCAAAGAGGGGTCCCCGGTGAATTCAAGGCCAGGGATCAAGTAGCCGCTGGTTTTGAATCCATCATCCCTATTATCACTGTAAATAAAAATGTAGATTGGATTAAATATATCTACTATAATCAACAAAGGTTTGTTAACTATACAAGAGATGCTTTACAAGGGGTAGCGGATCAATTGCAGGCTGATTCTATTATGACATTCCAGAATAGGATGGTGCTAGACATGATACTGGCAGAAAAAGGTGGTGTGTGTAAGGTGCTGGTTGATCCCACCTCATGTTGCACTTTCATCCCCAATAATACTGGTCCAAATGGTAAGGTGACAGTAGCCATACAAAAATTAGAAGACTTGTCAGGTAAAGAAAATGCTTATTAAGGGCATGACCAATATGTCCTTTTATGAGGCTTTACCCTCCGATTCAGATGCCCATTCCCCAGAGGGGTATCGGGAATACTTGGCGGTGTATAGAGAAAAGAAGAAAAAGAACCATATTATATGAAAATTAAATGGTTCTAAGAGGGGATTAAAGGTTTAACACTGTAAGCTATGCATCTGAGGCCTTGAGCTGTGGATGTTCTAGCTACATCCCGTTATTTTTATCTTGTTCCTCACTTCTAAGAAATGTAGCAAAGGTCAATTTCTTTGTAACAGTAACTTTTCATATAGTACGTGCGTCTTCATCTTATTGGTTGTTGATTCCCCCCCTCCCCCTTGCTATATATATGTTACCCCACCCTCAATAAAGTTAGAGTATTTCTCAGTAATACCTGTGTGTGTGTGTCTGTTGTTTGCTACTGAGAAATATCTCTCCTGGTACCAGTAAGACTTAACCCAAGCTGACCACTGGAGTCCGGTACCAGGGGTACCTAGCGAAGGGTCCAATTTCCTTACAGCCATATGTGCCATAGTACAAACGGGCAAAAAGTCAATGTCAATTTCAGAATGACTCTCCATACCCTCATCCTCCTCATCCTCTTCTGCCCATCCATGCTGAACAAATGGAATTAAAGTTCCATGGGTAGTAGCCTCCTTAAGTATTCAAAGCATCCTCCTTAATTGTGAGCAGTGATCGTTTGAGTAGACACAGCAGTGGGATGGTTACACTGATAATAGCGTTATCGCCACTAACCATCTATGTGGATTCATCAAAGTTTTTTAAAACCTCACATAGGTCTGACATCAATGCCCACTCCTTGCTTGTGAATAGTGGCAGTTGACTGGAAAGGCGACGACCATGTTGCAGCTGGTATTCCACAACTGTCCTCTGCTGCTCACAAAGTCTGGCCAACATGTAGAACGTACAGTTCCTCCGCATGCTCATGTCGCACAACAGTCGGTGAGCTGGAAGCCGCAAGTGCTGCTGCAGCGTTGACAGACCGGCTAAAGCTGTGGACGACAAGTGGCGCTCCTCCAATTTGCGGTAGGTTTTGATAAACCACTGAACCACTAAGTTTAAGACGTGGGCTAGGCATGGAAAGTGTGTCAGGTTGCCGAGCTCCAAAGACACCACCAAGTTACGGCCATTGTCAGACACATCCATGCCTGTTTCAAGGTTGAGTGGCAAGAGCCACAGCTCGGTCTGGTCGCTTATACACTGCCACAGCTCTGCGGAGGTGTGCTGTTTGTCCCCTAAACAGATCAGATTCAGCATGGCCTGTTGACGCTTACACACAGCAGTGCTACACGGCTTCCAGCTAGGGACTGATGGCTTACTGCTGTTGGAGGTGGAAGTGGAGGAGGAGGCGGCGGAGGAGGAGATGTGGTTGTCGACTGTGAAGGCTTAAGAGGTTGGGATCTCTACAATCCAGACCGACCACCTGTTCGCACTGGTCCGACTTGGACAGTGTTGTCCTGCGCCGCCCAGCTAAGTTGGACATGTAGCTGGGTAAGGTGGATTTTTTTGTTTTTTCTGGTGCACTGGCAGCAGGCACAGTTTCATTGCGCCCAGATCCACGGCCTCCGCTTGCGCCATCAGCATCACGCCCAGGGCCACGGCCTCTGCTTGCACCATCAGCATTATGCCCAGGGCCACGGCCTCTGCTTGCACCATCAGCATCATGCCCAGGGCCACAGCCTCTGCTTGCACCATCAGCATCACACCCACTTCCCCCTCTCTTTGTGCTCACCTTCTTCATATTAATGGTTTGTCTGTAGATGTGGCGCAGATTGTTTTACTGTCCGCTAAAGACACAGTTTACTGATGCAGGACAGTACTGGATACAGAAAAATACAGATTTTCGGCACTACACTAGCCCAGAGATAATGTAATTTTTACAGTACATACTGTATTGGCTTGCTGTAATGTACTGGAGACAAAAATATACAAATTTTCAGCACTACAGTAGGACACAAATAATGAAATTTTTATAGTACACATTGTATTTGCTTGTTGTAATGTACTGAATACAGAAAAATACAAATTTTCTGCACTACATTAGGGTACAGATAATCAAATTTTTACAGTACACACTGTATTAGCTTGCTGTAATGTACTCTAGACAGAGAAATACAAATTTTCAGCCTACACTAGGCCAGAGATAAAGACAAGTCCACACTGTATTAGCTTGCTGTAATATACTGAATACAGAAAAATAATGTTTTTCAGGACTACACTAGCCCAGAGATAATGTAATTTTTATAATACACACTGTATTGGCTTGCTATAATGTACTGGAGACAGGGAAATACAAATTTTCGACACTACACTAGGCCACAGATAATTACATTTTTACAGTACACACTTTAATGGCTTGCTCTAATGTACTGAATACAGAAATATCAAGATTTTCAGGAGTACACTAGCCCAGAGATAATGTAATTTTTACAATACACACTGTATTGTCTTGATATAATGTACTGGAGACAGAGAAATACAAATTTTCAGCACTCCACTAGGACATAGTTAATTAAAGTTTTACAGTACACACTGTATTGGCTTGCTGTAATGTACTGGAGACAGAGAAATACAAATTTTCGGCAGTACAGTAGGACACAGATAATGATATTTGTATAATATACACACTGTATTGGCTTGCTGTAATGTACTGGAGACAGAGAAATACAAATTTTTGGCACTACACTCGCCTAGAGATAATATAATTTTTAGAATACACACTGTATTGGCTTGCTGTAATGTACTGGAGACAGAGAAATACAAATTTTCGGCACTACAGTAGGCCACAGATAATGTAATTTTTACAATACACACTGTATTGGCTTCCAGTAAGGTACTGGATACAGAAAAATAGAGATTTTCGACACTACACTAGCCCAGAGATAATGTAATATTTAAAATACACACTGTATTGGCTTCCAGTAAGGTACTGGATACATAAAAATACAGATTTTCGGCACTACACTAGCCCAGAGATAATGTAATTTTGACATACATACACACTGTATTCGGGTGTAGTTCTATATTGGATACAAATTTGACCCAAATAAAATGTATTCTCTGCGGGAATACTGTATAACCGGTTGCGGCCTAAACGCACACACAGATGTGCCCAAAACTAGTTAACTATGGCCAAAATATAAATCACTCTCTGCTGGAGTAATTAATATAACGGTTGTGGATTGAACGCACACACAGATGTGGCCCAATTTAGTTTAATTTCCCCAGAACAAATAATTTCTCTGATGGTACAGTGTATATCTCTGTAGCAGTAATACTGTTGTGAATAAGCACCTTTTTATAATATCTGCCCAACACACTGCTTTATAATGGTGCAGTGTATAGCTCAGTACCAAGGAACACTGTAGAGAATAAGCCCCTTTTTATAATGTCTGCCCAACACACTGATTTATGATGGTGCAGTGTATATCTCAGTACCAAGGAACACTATAGTTAATAAGCCCCTTTTTAATATCTGCCCAACACACTGCTTAATGATGGCATATTGTAGATGTCACTAATCGGAAATCTTTCTGTCATTTACAAGTTAAAAAGCATTTTTCAAGCCCTGCACTATCTGTCCCTTCATGGTGATGCCTGTGCCTGATAGTGCTGAAGCAAACCCCTTCTTAAAAATAAAATAAAAGATGCAACACTGCTGTCAAACACACACTCTAGTCCTTAAAAGGACTGTTAGGTCTTTCAATAAGGATTTTGGAGTGAAATCAGTAAGTTTAGAGCAAAATGCTATCTGTCCCTGCCTACTGTCTGCTCTCACTGACACTAAATGAGCCAAGAGCCGGACTTCAGCTCCTATATGAAGTGGTATCACGTGTTCCGGCCAGCCAATCAGTGTAAGGCTTACAGCTAACATTGCTATGGCCTTACACTGAGGCGAAATACTTACCTGGACATTCATTGGCTGCTTAGAAGACGCCAAACGTGCGAGAAGGAGACTCGAGCAATGCGACGAATACACATGGTGGTCGGCCGAGTAAAGCCGAGCGCCGAGCATAGTGATGCTCGAGCCGAACCAGTACTCGGCCGAGAATGCTCGCTCATCACTAGTTATCAATCAACATTCTCCATATATCTGCTTCATGTTGGCATTATTTTGTAAATGTCATTTTATTTTTTTGGGATGTTAGAAGGTTTAGAAGCCATTTTTCAAATTTTCAACAAAATGTCCAAAACCATTTTTTTAAGCACCACTTCAGTTTAGTGATCAGCAAACAGTTCGAGCATAGTTCGGGTTCGTACCGAATTTTGGGGTGTTCGGGAAATGGACCCGAACACGAACATTTTCAAAAAAGTTCGGGTTCCGGTCCGTTGTTCGGCGATTTCTTCCCGCTTTCTGAAGGGCTGCACAGCAGCCAATAAGCTAGCGTTTTACTTCTTGCCCTAAGAGCCCATCACAGCCATGCCTACTAATGGCATGGCTGTGATTGGCCAAGTGCAGCATGTGACCCAGCCTCTATTTAACCTGGAGTCACGTAGCGCCGCACGTCACACTGCTATGATTAGTATAGGGAGAGGACGCAGCTTCTGTGAGGGCGAGATTAGGCAGGGAAAAGTCAGCATTACCACCTAATGAAGTGATCGATCTACAGCTGTGAATGATTTTTTCTGGGGTAATCGGCGGACATTTTGTGACTTGTGGTGCACCAGAACAAGCTGCCACCAAGTCCATCAATCCATCAATACTAGTTGTTTTTTTGCTATATCCTACATCAGGGGCTTAGCTGTGCTTATTGTCACCCCTAGAAACTCTGGATAGCAATTTCTATATTGTATTAAGGGGTTAAATACAATTGCCAAAATACCAATCCCCTAAAGCTGGTGTTCCAACTTTGGCTAGCCAGTATAATACTGTATGCTATCTGGCAAAGGATAGATTATTTTCTGTGGTTAAATTCAATTGCCAAAATAGCAATCCTCTAAATCTGGTGTCCCAGCACTGGCTGGCAAAGTATAATAGTGTCCGCCAAAACGTATATTTTGTTCTGGGGTAAAATTAAATTGCCAAAATAGCAATACCCTGAATCTGGTGTCCCAGCTGTTGCAGGCCAAGTGTTAATCTGTCCGTAAAATGGTATATTTTGTTCTGGGGTGAAATTCAATTGCCAAACTAGCAATACCCTGAATCTGGTGTTCCAGTAGTGGCTGGCAAAGTATAATAGTGTCCACCAAAACATATATTTTGTTCTGGGGTGAAATTCAATTGCCAAAATAGCTATACCATAAATCTGGTGACACAGCTGTGGCTGGCAAAGTATAATATTGTCCGCCAAAACATATATTTTGTTCTGGGGTGAAATTCAATTGCCAAAATAGCAAGACCCTGAATCTGGTGTCCCAGCTGTTGCAGGCCAAGTGTTAATCTGTCCGCAAAAGGGTATATTTTGTTCTGGGGTGAAATTCAATTGCCAAAATAGGAATACTCTAAATCTGGTGTTCCAGTAGTGGCTGGAAAAGTATAATAGTGTCCACCAAAACATATATTTTGTTCTGGGGTGAAATTCAATTGCCAAAATAGCAATACCATAAATCTGGTGTCACAGCTGTGGCTGGCAAAGTACAATATTGTCCGCCAAAACATACATTTTGTTCTGGGGTGAAGTTCAATTGCCAAAATAGCAATACCCTGAATCTGGTGTCCCAGCTGTTGCAGGCCAAGTGTTAATCTGTCCGCAAAAGGGTATATTTTGTTCTGGGGTGAAATTCAATTGCCAAAATAGGAATACTCTAAATCTGGTGTTCCAGTAGTGGCTGGCAAAGTATAATAGTGTCCGCCAAAACATATATTTTGATCTGGGGTGAAATTCAATTGCCAAAATAGCAATACCATAAATCTGGTGTCACAGCTATGGCTGGCAAAGTATAATATTGTCCGCCAAAACATATATTTTGTTCTGGGGTGAAATTCAATTGCCAAAATAGCAATACCATAAATCTGGTGTCACAGCTGTGGCTGGCAAAGTATAATATTGTCCGCCAAAACATATATTTTGTTCTGGAGGTGAAATTCAATTGCCAAAATAGCAATACCATAAATCTGGTGTCACAGCTGTGGCTGGCAAAGTATAATAATGTCTGCCAAAACATATATTTTATTCTGGGGTGAAATTCAATTGCCAAAATAGCAATACCCTGAATCTGGTTTCCCAACATTTGCAGGCCAAGTGTTAATCTGTCCGTAAAAGGGTATATTACACTCAAGGTGTATATACAAGTGCTGAGAGGGTCATCTTCATTAACTTCACACGCTACCGTGCATCTCCCATTGTATTTCTGTCCGTTAAAGGGTATATTACACAAAGTGTTAAAATACAGTTGCTGAAGGCATAATCCTACATATTTTTTCTCACGCTACTGTGCATCTCCAAGTGTAAATCTGTCCATAAAAGGATACCTTTTTTCCAGGGCCTAAATACTAGCCCTAAGAGAGATATTCCCCTAAATCAGTGGTTACTGCTGTGCCTGGATTAGTGTAATACGCTACATAAATAAATAGGCAGATAGTGTTAGGTGCCTGTAAAAAAAGGCTTGAATTTGAAATCAATACATTGGGCCAAATATTTTTTTTCTTATTGTGGTGCTTGGTGAACGGTAACAATGAGGAAAACAGTAAGTAAGGGATGTGGACGCGGTCATGGTGTGTTAGTGGACCCTCTGGTGCTGGGAGAGGACGTGGCCATTCTGCCGCAGCCACACGTCCTAGTGAACCAACTACCTCAGGTTCCAGTACCCGCCAGAATTTACAGCGATATTTGGTGGGGCCCAATGCCGTTCTAAGGATGGTAAGGCCTGAGGAGGTACAGGTGCTAGTCAATTGGGTGGCCGACAGTGGATCCAGCACGTTCACAACATTATCTCCCACCCAGTCATCTGCAGAAAGCGCACAGGTGGCAACTGAAAACCAAGCCCATCAGTCTGTCACATCACCCCCATGCATATCAGGGAAACTGTCTGAGCCTCAAGTTATGCAGCAATCTCTTATGCTGTTTGAAGACTCTGCTGGCAGGGTTTCCCAAGGGAATCCACCTAGCCCTTCCCCAGTGGTGGAAGACATAGAATGCACTGATTCACAACCACTGATGTTTCCTGATAATGAGGACATGGGAATACCACCTCATTGGAGTCCGCATGTCTCTGATGATGACGAAACACAGGTGCCAACTGCTGCGTCTTTCTGCAGTGTGCAGACCGAACAGGAGGTCAGGGAGGAAGACTGTGTGGAAGACGATGCAGGGGACGATGAGGTCCTAGACCCCACATGGAATGAAGGTCGTGCCACTGATTTTTTTAGTTCAGAGGAAGAGGCAGTGGTGAGACCAAGCCAACAGCGTAGCAAAAGAGGGAGCAGGGGGCAAAAGCAGAACAGTCGCCGCCAAGAGAGTTCGCCTGATACTGGCCACCGCCACCAGGGACCGAGCACCCCAAAGGCAGCTTCAAGGAGTTCCCTGGCATGGCACTTCTTTAAACAATGTGCTGACAATAAGACCCGAGTTGTTTGCACGCGGTGCCATCAGAGCCTGAAGCGAGGCATTAACGTTCTGAACCTTAGCACAACCTGCATGACCAGGCATCTACATGCAAAGCATGAACTGCAGTGGAGTAAACACCTTAAAGGCAAGGAACTCACTCTGGCTCCCCCTGCTCCCTCTTCCACCTCAGGAGGAACGTTGGCACCTGCTGCCCACCAAACAGAGGATGTGCCACCGACACCACCACCTGCATCACCAAGCATCTCCACCATGTCACACGGCAGCGTTCAGCTCTCCATATCACAAACCTTGGAGAGAAAGCGTAAATTCCCACCTAGCCACCCTCGAGCCCTGGGCCTGAATGCCAGCATTTCTAAACTACTGGCCTTTGAAATGCTGTCATTCAGGCTGGTGGACACAGACAGCTTCAACCAGCTGATGTCCATGGCTGTCCCACAGTAGAGTTCCTTGGCGCACGTCCTTCCGCTGCCAAGGATCGCAGGGCATCATTCTTTGCCTCCTGTAGCCTCCTCCTCCTACTCGGCTTCCTCCTCCTCTGCTTCCACCAGCTCATCCAGTCAGCCACACACTTTCACCACCAACTTCAGAACAGCCCGGGGTAACCGTCAGCAGGCCATTCTGAAAAATGTTTGGGGGATAGGCCCCTAGCTCTGGGACTAGCCGGTTTGGCCAGTGGCGTTGACACCGTTATCAGCGTTAAAATACCACTTCTATGTCTCCTTGAGAAAATGCTTGAGGCGATTATGGAAGAAGAGGTGGCCCAGGAGGAGGAGTAGGAGGAGGAGGATGAGGGGTCATTTTTAGCACTTTCAGGCCAGTCTGTTAGAAGTGGCTCAGAGGGAGTTTTTTGCAACAGCAGAGGCCAGGTACAAATGTGGCCAGCCAGGGCCCACCACTGGAGGACGAGGAGGATGAGGAGGAGGAAGAGGAGGATGAGGATGAAGCAGGTTCACAGCGGGGTGGCACCCGACCCAGCACAGGCCCATCACTGGTGCGTGGCTGTGGGGATACGGAGGATGATGACGATACGCCTCCCACAGAGGACAGCTTGTCCTTACCATCTGGGGAGCCTGGCACACATGAGCGACTACATGCTGCAGTGCCTGCACAACGACAGCAGAGTTGCCCACATTTTAACGTGTGCGGACTACTGGGTTGCCACCCTGCTGGATTCCCAGTACAAAGACAATGTGTCCACCTTACTTCCTGCACTGGAGCATGATAGGAAGATGCGCGAGTACAAGCGCATGCTGATAGACGCGCTCCTGAGAGCATTCCCAAATGTCACAGGGGAACAGGTGGAAGCCCAAGGCGAAGGCAGAGGAGGAGCAAGAGGTCGCCAATGCAGCTGTGTCATGGCAAGCTCCTCTAAAGGGCAGGGTTAACATGGCAGAAATGTGGAAAAGTTTTGTCTCCACGCCACAGCTAATTGCACCACCACCTGTTACGGAACGTGTTAGCAGGAGGCAGCATTTCACTTACATGGTTGAACAGTACGTCTGCACACCCCTCCACGTACTGACTGATGGTTTCACCCCATTCAACTTCTAGGTCTAAATCGTCCACGTGGCCAGAGTTAGCATTTTATGCCTTGGAGGTGCTGGCCTTGTCTGAACGTGAATTCAGCACGGCAGGGGGAGTCATTACTGACAAACGCAGCCGCCTGTCCACAGCCAACGTGGACAAGCTGACATTCATAAAAATGAACCAGGCATGGATCCCACAGGAACTGTCCCTCCCTTGTGCAGAATAGACATTTATAACTGCCTCCCCCTCAACCATGTATTCTTGTCCTCCGGGCACTTCTTTATTGAATCCTCATTTTTTTAACTTTACCATCATCTTGCGGTGCAACCCAAAGTTGAATGAACCTCTCCTCAATCTGTGCGCCGGGGCCTAAATAACAGAAAGTGGCCTTCTCCAGTGGTGGGTGATATGACACTTTAATCCTTGCTGTGGGACCTCTCTCCTCTGTCTGGGTGCTGGGGCTAAAATAACTGAAAGTGGCCTTCTCCAGCGTTGGGTGATATGACGCATGATTCTCTGGTATGGGACCTCTCTCCAATTGATATTGGTTAATTTTTATTTATTTTATTTTAATTCATTTCCCGAACCACATTTGTTTGCAGGGCATTTACCTACATTTTGCTGCCTTTTGCAGCCCTCTAGCCCTTTCCTGGACTATTTTACAGCCTTTTTAGGGCCTAAAAGTTCGGGTCCCCATTGACTTCAATGGGGTTCGGGCTCGGGATAAAGTTCTGGTCGAGTTCGAATCCTGAACCCGAACATTTTCGGGAAGTTCGGCCGAACTTCTCGAACCCAAACATCCAGGTGTTGGCTCATCTCTACTTCAGTTATAAAGTGATTCTTAGGGTCTTACGTAATGAAAACCACCAATAAATTTCCCCATTTTAGATACTACACCTCTCAAATTATTCAAAACTGACATTACTAACTTTATAAACCCTTGATGTGTTTCACAAGAATTAAAGGAAAATTGAGGTGAAATTTCTAAATTTCACTTTTTTGCTAGATTATTTGTTAATCAATTTTTTTCTTGTAACACAGCAAGGGTTAACAACAAAATAAACCTCAATATATATTACTCTGATTCTGTAGATTACAGAAATACCCCATATGTGGTGATTAACTGCCCTATGGGCACGTGGCAATGCTCAGAAGCAAAGGAGCGCCATATAGATTGTGGAGGCAGATTTTGCTAGAGTGTTTTTTAGGCACCATTTTATATTTGAAGAGACCCTGATGTACCCTTACAGTGGACACCCTCAAAAAGTGACCACATTTTGGAAACTATACCCTTAAAGAATATATTAAGGGGGGTACTGAGCACTTTGACCCCCTAAGCGGTTTACAGAATTTGGAAACACTTGGGTGGGAAAATGAAAAGTTTAATTTTTTCCAAGAAAATGATGCTTTAGCCACACATTTTTCATTTTCACAAGGGGTAACAAGAGAAAATGCACCCCATAATATATCACCCATTTTCTCTTGAATACAGCACCACCCCATATCTGGTAGTAAACTGTTGTGGGGGCAAATGGCAGGACAGAAGGCGCGCTGTATGGCTTTTGCAGCACAGATTTTGATGGATTTGTTTACGGATGTCATTGGTTTTTATTTTTATCTTGTCTTATGTGGTTCTCATTTATTGCGGGATGAGGTAATGTTTCCATTGGTACCATTTTGGGGTACATAAGACTTTTTGAACGCTTGGTATTACATTTTTTGTGAGGCAAGGTGAAAAAAAATGGCTGTTTTGGCATTGATTTTCTTAATTCTTTTTTTACAGCATCACCTGAGGTGGCATTTAATGTAATATTTGTACAGAGCAGGTTGTTACAGATGTGGCGATACCCAACATGTTTATCATTTTTATTTTTATTAAGTTTTACACAGTGAAAGCCTTTTAGGACAGAATAAAATCTTGATTTTGTGTTGCCATATTCTGAGAACCATAGTTTTTTTTTCTTTTTCTTTTTTGGTCGATTGTCTTAGCTAGGGTCTCATTTTTTGCAGAATGAGATAATGGTTTAATTGGTACCATTTTGGGTTAAATACGCCTTTTTGATCACTTGGTAGTACACTTTTTGTGAGTCAAGGTGACTAGAAAATAGCTGCTTTGGCACTGTTTTTATGTTTATTTTTTTTACAGTGTTCACCTGATGGGGTAGATCATGTGATATTTTAATAGATCCGGTAGATATGGACATGCCGATACCTAATATGTCTACTTTTCTCTTTATCCCATTCTTTTACAAAAAATTTTTTTACTTTATTAAAACTTTTAATTTTTGTAAAACATTATTTTTATTACTTCTTTTTTAACTTTTTTTTGTCCCACTCTAGGACTTAAACTTTTGGGGGTCTGATCCCCTTTCCAATGCATTACAATACTTCTGTATTGCAATTCATTAGCTATAAGTGTATTACACACTGTAATACACTTACAGCTTCCTGCCTGTGAGATCCAGGGGGCAGAATCTCACAGTCTCACACAGATGGCAGTGACGATGCCTTAGGAAGGCATCGGGCTGCCGTCCAAGCCATCGGGTCCCCTTCAAAGCAGTGCAGGGACCCGATGGACACCCCGCAGGATTCCGCACGTGCTGCGGTCAGCACTGACCCCGGCAGTGCAAGGGTTAATGCGCCGACGCAAGCAGCAGGGGTCCGGCTATCACTTACTGCGGAACCCCTGCAGCTTGTCGGGTGGACGCAGCTCCTGCTGCCATGGTAAGAAGTGGGTAGAAAAAATACACTCACATACAATTGAATAACTTAATCAAGAGAATGCATTTATTAATGTGAAACAACATTTTCAAAGACTGTTAACCATTTTGCTTAGATATAGACACTATAACAGACTGCAATGCATAGTTGATTCCATTATTTAATTTGGACGTTTTGAATGGTAAAGCAAAGTTTCTTCACTTCTTGTAACCTCCGTACCCATATCCTCCTTGACCACCGTAGCCTTGTCCATAACCACCCTGCTGCTGACAGCAAGGATCAGGTGGGCATGGATCTAATAAAAAAATATTGAAACTTAAGGTTTAGTAGATTGTTAGCAAGTAATTCTGATAATTTATGATATTGAGGCACTGAGAGAACAGATAAAATTAATTATATGAAATATGTCTTATCTGGCAACTAAAAAAAAAGCTAAATTATAGTGCTTATCGCTAGATTAGAAAAATTGTTATTAAAGTTTTTTTTTTAAGTAGATACATTTTAAAAAAAAGCTAAAAAGCGTTAAAAATTTAAAAAATGACCACGCAACATCACCGATCTCTGCCGCTGCCATTCTGCCGCTTTTAACTGACAGCTCAGCCAAAGAGTATGAGAGTCAAGTGGAGGAAGATGTAAACTGAAGCTCCTGAGCCCCAATACAAATGTTATAATAGGGCACTTAACTACTCTGTGACATTTCTAATTCTGGTGTCATCTTATGTGGCAAAGAGGACTTTGGGTTTCTTAGGCATTAGGGCCTAGGTTCAAATGCTATCTATATTTTTATGACCATAATATGTCTTTTTATGGCAGAAAATGTATCACGTAAATTTTGTCTTCACATAATCATACTGCTAACAATAGGGTAAAGTCAAAGGACAGTTATCTGTTACAGTACTATCATGCAAACAAAAACATTTTATTGTATAAACAATCAGTTCTCGCCACCAATATTTTCATCATTTATCGTTGATAGTTCCAATCATCTCATGTGTAAATCAGCCTTGGACCCAGGGGTGTAGCTATAGGGGGGAGGGAAGAGGGGCCCAAACTGAACTCTTGCACCAGGGCCCATGAGCCTTTAGCTACACCCCTGCCTTGGCCTCAGACCTGAAGACTGAATGATGGCTTACAGAGTGCTTGTAACTGTGGACTACGAAAAGAATTCAGCCAATGTGACATATAATGCTCCATTTGGTGATGTGTTACTCAGTTATTTGTACCTAGAAGCAATACTTCTATGGAAAGCTCTATCATGAAATCATGGAGGTAAAGAAATACAACTTTATACAACTCTGAATGTGTCTGTTTAAACTATAAAACTAAAACAGAATGTCATACACACTTTTGGTTTTAAGACTCCATTGATAGAAATGGAATCCTTCCCTTTTGTTGTTTGCTTTGTATATTGTACTCTGCACATTTGTCCATTAAAAATATTTATTTTAGATAGATTGATTGCATTGCCTCTGAATTCACTATACTGTTATGCATGTTTCTGTGCATTAAATTCAAATTACAGTTAGATCCAAATATCATCAACAAATATACATACTTGGACAACAAGGTGGTGGTGGACATTGAACTGTTGGACATGGAGGAAATGGGTCTACTATGATACATTTGGGTGTTTGGTCCTGGCAAACAGGTGGTGGGCAACATGCTGAAAAGAACAAAGAAATTATTATATCAGAGAAAGTGATGAAAATACAAAGGATTAAAATGATTACATTTATAAACATATTATGCTAATGTAACAATTTGATTGTGGGATCATTGGTGCAAGGTTGTTGTGACGGCCTGTAAATGATAGTCACTGAGCTACTGCACAGTAGTTTAGTAATACCAGCATCAATGCAGCCAGTGCATATTGTAATAATAAAGTAAGCATGATGAAAGTTGACAAAATTAGGGGTAGACATAATATTCTGGCATTCTTCACTCCAACAAAGAGGCCCTGCTGATATAGATGCTCACTGCTACATTAAAGGGGGTTTCCAAGCTCCTGATATTAATCCTCAGCATGAGGTGATCCTCAGAATACTGTAGGTCAATATCTTATTGTTGGGGCACCAACAGCCTGATTCCTGAGGATAGGTCATCAATAAAGGGGTCTGGAAAACCCCTTTTAATTGACAATTTAGATTGCACATAATGGTCTACAATAATGATTTTCACTTATAGCTCAATATTATTTGTAAAGCCAGGTAAAGATGTTTTTGAAGAACCATGAAAGAGGGTGTCTAATACTAGTACCCCTCACTCATCAAGGCAGCAGGTGAACCCCAATAGAACTACACATTTCTCACACAGCCTCCAGCGGCTGTCTGCACCCACCATTAAAGGAAGCTAAGCATATGTTAGCACAGTATACTGTTTGTATATGCAGTGTTTGACTAGTTAAATGGGATATTCACTTAGGCTCTGTCTTTATATCTTTGAGCATAACTAATGGAGAGCTAATAATTATTCATTCCCTTTCATTAAAAATAATCAAAACTTATTTAAAAGGCACTTACGGTTTTTGCCCTGTCCCTTTGCTGACATGGTTTTCTCTGGTAGATGTCTGAGTGATGAAACAAGGTCACAGAAGATGGATACTCAAGCTCATTACAAAGGTGATATATATACAAAGCTGCTGCTATTGTTGAGCAACATATCAGATGGCAAAATAAGCCAATTGGAATTCTAATTGACCATATAACTACTAATTGGCTCCTGTAATTTGCATACCTTGAAGGCTATGTACTGAGATAATAGATTTGTGTTTGCATACATAATTAATTAATACAAGTATTTATTACACATAGAATGTTATAGTTATACATTCTAGGACTGTATATTGTCTAATTTGATACGTATACTATAAAATTACGTTGGCTCAACTGTCTGCTATCATGTACAGGTGCACAAAGTCTAGCTGACTCACCCAGTCAGAGGAAATGTGTAAACGAGTGGTAAATAGACAGGCACTCTACATCCGGTATCACACGGAGAGGAGAAATATTTTATAAGAGGCTATTTTTATAAGAAAACACATTTTATTATAAACGATAAAATGACGTACAATTGAATAACCCCTAAAAACAAACAATCTGTCCTAAAGGTATACCTAAAAAAAATTGATATTGACAGTCCTCCCAGGAGAATAAAAAGCAGCAAAAGGACAAAAAGTTTTTTTTTTTTTTTTTTTAAGTGAGTAGCAGCAAATGTAGGCTATACAGTTAATTGCATATAGACAATCCTTTCAATGAAGGTATTTCCAATTTCCAGTCTCTGTTTGTTGATCCAGGCTATTATATTGCAATAATATAGTGGTTTGAAAAAATGTTCATCTTTATTAATTTAGCTGAATATGTAACAATGTTCCCATCTGGATTGCAAACTGATGCCTCAGAATATTATTCTTATACCCCGTTTAGCAGGAAATATATTTTGTAATTGCCATATATGCCCAATTCATCAAGATATATCTTTTGATATGTATTTCGATAAATGTACTGTTGGATTCCGTATATATTACAAATTAGAAGTCAGGTTCCGGCATGTGCCTACTGTGGTGTAGCACGTGGCACTGTACTCAGTCTGCTGTTACCTTCTCTGTGTCTTCACAGTCTGCCACTTCTATGCAGCCGGCTCTCCGTTCGGATCTCACCGCTGGCATCCCACGTGGTTGTGGCACTGCTGCCTTGGTATCCTGCATGTGGTATGTTGCTCTGCTCGGTGGGGTCCTGAGACGTTGAAGACAAGCATCGGTCAGAAGAAGTGGTTAAATGTTGTTTCTCCCAGTGTGAGATGTGCGGGTACAATCTTAAATCTAAATTCAAATGCACGCCACACTTTCCAGATTTTATTGAAAACTACAGTATGTATCATTTTCTTTTAACTGCACACATACTTGCTACTTTGTGTTGGTCTATCATATAAAATTCCAATAAAATTAATTTAAGTTTGTGGGTGTAACATGAAAAAATATGGAATAGTTCAAGGGGAAAGAATGCTTTTTCATTGCACTGTATATGCATTAGTTTTAGAGATGGGCAAATATCTTAAACATTGGATTCGGTTGGTTTGCCGAATTTTCCGAAAAGATTTGATTCTATCTGAATTTATTTGTGTTGAATCACAATAAAAATACAGCTTTTTCCCAAACCCAAACAGAAAAAAACAATAAAAAGTTAACTGTCTGGAGATGCACCATCATGGATTTCGGACCAGTAGTTCACATTTTTACTCAGAGATTTTAACTGCTACCCTCTGTACTATGAGACACATGTGTATGCTATTTTCCCAAACCCAAACAAAAAAAATACATTTGAACTGCCTGGAGGTGCCCTGACGTGCCCTGACACAGATTTTGGACTAGTATGTCAGGTGTTTTCATTGAGATTTCACGTTATCTATACTTTATATGGTAAATATTAGAGATGAGTGAATTTCTCAAAAATTCGATTTGGGCAGTTAGCTGAATTTTCCAAAAAGATTGGATTTGATCCGAATTTTCTTTGTGGCGAATGGTGTTAAAGAACTGCTATTTCCTGGCTGCAGAGAGCCTTTATAGTGGTGTAGAACACTGTGCCTTGCAGTAAAACTCATAGGGAGTCTGCTGTGGTAGTTAAACAATACTGTGAGTCAGTATGATACGCAGATAACAGGCGTCGCTCTTAAAATCACTGCACTCTTAACTTATGTGGGCAGTTTCGGGACCAAAACTGACCAACTAACTCAAGTGTGAACTCAGCCTTACAGGTCGATGTAAGCGTCAAGAAGAAGCGCACACCTTTTTCACAGTCATCAACTGATTCCACATAGATGTCTACAGAATCTATTCTATTAAACGCTTATACAAGTAGAGCAGCCCTGACTGAGAGGAGAGGGTGTCAGCAGTAAGTTTGTGTTGACGTCACTGATTATTTTGCCCTTCCTCTGATCCGTCAAAACAATAACCACCAAAAAAACGGATCCTGTCTGTTGAGCATTCGCCTTCACTTGGTCAGGATTTGGTCAATAATCCATCACTATTGCTAAATCCCAAAAAAACAGGAGTAGATCCAAAACAAAGAAGACACGTGAATGAAATATTTGCATGTCTTCTGGGTTTTGTACCCACTCCTGCTTTTGTCTACCAAATCATAAGCCAATTCTGATGGGACCATGTCATACAGGCCTTACAGCTACATAGACAGGATCAGTTGTGCGTCTCATTTTTCCCTCCTTCTGACAGATTAGAAGCAGGGTCAAATAAATGATGATGTCAACCACGCCAAAAAGAGAAAATAGTGGCAAAGTCATGAAGTAGGGAGGGTGGGAACAGCATGAGGAGACCACAGGGTGGCCCATTGACAGAGTGGGGATGTGGCAGCAGCAAGAGGAGACCACAGAGTAGTGATATGGCAGCAGCATGAGGAGACCACAGAGTGGCATATTGACAGAGTGGGGAGGTGGAGGGCAATACTAGTACAAGCTGAAGATGGTGGCAGGCAGTAGAAGCACCTGGCATCAGGTGTGGAATCAGGTGGGTGGCAGCATCAGAATAGTAACTGAAGGAGATAGCCAGAAGAAATAGGCCTCTTTTGTCAAAGTGTTGGTGTGGCACTATGGATGATCTAGTCTGATGCATCAGCCACTGGTATTTGAAAATCCTGACTGCTGCTGGTGACTAGTTTCTTCAGTAGGCTGGTGAAGAAAACTGCTCATCAGCGACTTTAGACTTAAGGTGCTGCTGATGGAGCTGGTACTGCTCCTGCCTACCACCCCACCTCCTCCCAGCAGCCATGGCAGTGGAACATCAGCGCATAGGGCCCCCCCGGGCAGATCTGAGTGAGGATGGGTGATGGCGCACATAGGCAGCGGCCAACTGACTACATAGGATGTCTCAATAGTAGTTAAGTTTGTCCTCCCTCTCAGTGGGTATAAAAAAGGCCACCATTTTGGACCGGTAGTGAGTGTCTAACATGGTGGAGTGCCAGAAGTCATCCCTCTGGCGAATGGTGACAATTCGACTGTCAATACGCAAGCAAGTGAGCATGCATCGGGCCATTTGCGCAAGTGACTCGGAGGGACTCCCTACCTCCATCTCCACTGCATACTGCCACAGTGTGTCTGGGTCCCCTTCCTCCTCTTCCTCATCACCCTGTAGCTCCTCTGGCTGCTCCTGCTCCTCCTCTCTTGTCACCTGTGTAGAAAAACCACCCATTTTGCTACACATTGCTTCTGCTCGAATGCCCTCCTCCTCCTCTAGTTTAGCCCCCACAGGGCTTATATGGCTGTGAGATGTAGTCGCCACATCTCCTGCACCTTGGCCAGCCAGATTTAGCAGCATTTGTTCCAGGACATGATTCAGTGGAATGACGTTGTTCATCCTGTAGTCCTGGCGACTGACAGGCCTCCTCAAAGGGCCCGAGCAAGCGGAATGTGTCACGCATGAGCTGCCACAGCCTAACATCGAAGTTACACAGGGTAATACCTCTGTCCGCTTGTATCATGAAGAAATCGTTTATGGCCATTCTCTGTTGAAATAATTGGTCCAACATATGGAGGGTGGAATTCCAACGGGTGGAAACGTTGCATATCAGCCTATGTTGGGGAATGCCGTTCTGCCGCTGCAACTCAAGGAGGGTATGCTTTGCAGTGTACGAGGAGCTGAAGTGCATGCAAAGTTTCCTGGTCATTTTCAGGATGTCTTGCAGATGGGCGGAAGACTTCAGGAACAGCTTTACAACCAGATTGAATAGGTGCACCATGCAGGGCACAAGGCTCAGCCCTCCTTGATGCAGCAACGACACCATGTTCTTCCTGTTGTCGGTTACCATGGTTCCAATTTTGAGTTGTCGAGGAGAAAGCCAGGATTCGATTTCTTGATGAAGGACGAAGAGCAGTTCCTTGTCTGTGTGACTCTGTTTGGCCAAGCAAATCAGGTGCAGCATAGCGTGACACCGCCGTGCCCTGCACATGTGGTATGCTGGTGGGGCACTGTTAATTGTCCCTGCAGTGGAGGCTTAGGACACAGTGGAGGATGAGGAGACAGAGGGGGACATTGTCGAAGGACCAACGGCGTGAGAACGTGGAGGCGGATGTGGCCTCACCTGGCCGAGTTGCTGGTGTGGCTGGACAGGAACCACATTTACCCAGTGGGCCGTAAATGACATATATTGCCCTGTTCTACATTTGTGTGCAGGGCTGGTACCGCCTTTTTGGCAAAGATATGATGGCTTGGGACTCTCCATCTTGGCTCGGCACAAGCCATCAGTTCTCTGAAAGGTGCAGAGTTCACCTCTTGGAAAGGGAGGGTCTGCAGCACCAGCAACTTGGCCAGGAGCACGTTCAGCTTCTGGCAAATAATATATAGTTTTTTTTTACACTTATACACCCCAAGTAAGCTGTAGTACAAAGTAACTGCACTGCAGAAAGGCAAGTACTACGTACTTTTTTTTACACTTATTGTCATGGACGTTCCCGTGACAGGTGCCAGGAGATCAGTGAGACTGGCAACACATGGTTTGATCTGACAGGTTCCTTGTGGATCAATTTGTGTCTGTGTTGTTTCTGGTAATGGCCAAACCCCTTGCCTCAGGTGTTGCTTATGTGGTCATTTAACCTTTCCTATTTATGGTTGCTTCTCCCACCATGCCGTGTGGTTTATAGCTTCAATCTTGTTGTGCATTGCTGGTTTGGATCTCAGTGGAGTTCCTGGGCTTCCATAGCCATTTGAAGTTAAGTGTCTTCTTTCCCTTTTGTTTATTGTTTGGGTTATCTTGTGTTGCTCATTTTCCTGTCATTTGTGTTAAGGCCTGGGGTAGACTTCTGTTCGTCCTACCATTTGGAGGAACAGGTTGTCTCAAGTCATGACATTAATACCAAGGTGAGTTAGGACTTTAGTTTCCTGTGTATGAACTCACCTCCCTCTTGGGTCACTTCATACTAGTAGTCAGTTAGGACTTTGATTAGGGTTTCTATAGGAGGTGACCTGCTCCTTTCCCTAGTTTCCAGGCCTTTTACCCTCACCCTTTCCCTCCTACGCTCAGTGTAGGTTTCCCTCCCCACCGAAGCATAACAGATATACACCCCCAAAAAAGCTGTAGAACAATGTAACTGCAATACAGAACGGCAAATAAGTTGCACTTTTTTTGCACTTATACACCCCCCAAAAAAGCTTTACTGCATTGTAACTGTACCGCAGAACGGCAAATAATACATACTTTTCTTTACACTAATACACCTCAAAAGAAACTGTATAACTATTTAATTGCACCACAGAACGGTTAATATGACGTATGTATATTTCCTTTAAATACACCCTGCAACACAGCACTTGCATCCCAATAACAAACAAGGTTTGCTAGAATTACAGAGGTATTATCTAGTGCAAACCTAAAAACAGCAGTTTAATAGCAATTTGGATCCCCAATAAGTGCAGCAAGGTGTAATTGAATCGCTCCTATTACCCAGGTTTACACTCTCCTATTGCACCCTGTTCTCCTTTTATAGCATGGATGATGCCTCCCTATCCTTTCCCTACACCTTGACTAATCTTTCCCTCAGGGAGATTCCCTGAACTTCTAAATCATTTTTTCAGCCCAATAAAGGCTTTCCTAGCACTGTCCCTAGCACCTGCTTACATCTCTCCCTGCACTAACACAATGGAAAATGGCAGAATCCAAGATGGCTGATGCTACTTATAGGGCTGTGACATCACAGGGGCTTTCTGGCTGCTGATTGGCTGAATGCATGGCATTGTAGGTGATCCCTAGTTCCCAGAGTTCTTTGCTCCATGTCCAGCAGCTATTTTAGGAAAAAATATGATTCGTTACCATGAAGCGTGAGGAAATTCGGATAGGCGAAAATCGAATTTTTCCTGAAATTCGGATCGAATTCCACTTTGTCAACTTCGATTCGCTCATCTCTAATTATTTTAAAAGGAGTAATCCAGCAGGTTATCACCAAACAATGTAAGTCAGGTTACTCACAATGGTATTCAATGTC
Organism: Bufotes viridis; assembly: GCA_033119425.1. Lineage (NCBI taxonomy): Eukaryota > Metazoa > Chordata > Amphibia > Anura > Bufonidae > Bufotes > Bufotes viridis. The sequence continues at coordinate 23,952 of JAKVIS010001889.1, forward strand.
TCCAAATTGGGCATATCTGGTTTATAGATAAGAAGAATAATCAACCCAGGGGGATATCAGAAGGTAAAATGCTTTTCCTCTCATGTGGTTCCCTCTAGAATCATCAGAGAATAGGGTCTAAAGGCAGTCTTAGGGGTGATAAGGAGCCAAGGTCTGGCAGAATACATATAAGGTACAAGGTACTGGCTATGTTGCGGTCTCTGCTATAAAGACCCATACCACAGGATATTTAACATCTGCATGACCATTACCATGCAACCTGTATTACTGCAAGGTGAGATGCCACCCAATATTATTGTGACAATGCCTCAACATAAACTCTGCTGAAGAACCCAAAATAAAGGGTGCACCACCTGGGTTCTGTGACCCAATATTAATGTGACCCTGCCTCAACATATTCTCCGCTGCAGAACCCAAAATAAATGGTGTACCACATAGGATCTGTGATCCTTGACTAAACACCACTAGCAGTTTATAGATAATGATAAAATTTTCCAGGTGTTCTTTCTTTATTTTCAGGTACTCTATTACCTGATCTCAGCTAATCAAGAGATTGTATATTTTTTTCGTTCAAGAGTATTTTATTCTATTTTTTAAGATTTTACATTGAGCTATAGGCATAAAAACAAACTCACGTGCAGTGACAGAGTAATGAGATTAACATAGTCAGCACAATATTCATTAAAGATGACACTGTCATAACCAGTACAAGGCAAAATATAGCTTGTTCATGGAGTCACAAACATTCTGTATTATGGAGTCATAGGTAGGCCATGTGCCAATGTAATGCCATTGTGCAACATTGTATTTTTCCAAAGTAGCAATGCTTCTAAGGCTACTTTCACACTAGCATTAATATTTTCCAGTATTGAGATCTATTAGAGGGTCTCAATACCGGAAAAAAAACAATTCTGTTTCGTCCCCATTCATGATCAATGGGGAAAAAACGTAACTGAACAGAACGGAATGCTCCAAAATGCATTCAGTTCTCATACCGGAGAGCAAACTGCAGCATGCTGCGCTTTGCTTTCCGTCCTGGGATGCGGAGCAAGACGGATCCATCCCCATTGACTTTCATGATAGATCAGTTTTTTCTGACACAATCTGACACAATAGAAAACGGACCCGTTCCCCATTTCAGTGGAGTTCATGACGGATACGTTTTGTCTAGGTTAAAGATAATAAAACCGGATCTTTTCATAACAGATGCAGATAGTTGTATTAACAAAAACGGAAGCATTTTTGCTAAACCCTGGCAGATCCAGCAAAAACGCTAGTGTGAAAGTAGCCTAAGGGGAATTATCTTCATGAATCCATTTAAATATATGAAAAACCTTATGCCTCTGCATGATCTCAGACACATGAACAGTATGGATCCATAGAGTTCTCTTTATAGTATAGATACAAACAACAGGGAAACAAAATAGTCATGTGTATCTGAGGTCTAAAAGAGCTCATATTCGGATTAGCTTTTACCATTGCTTTGCTTTTTTTAATGCTGGAGCAATATTATTTTCAAAACATGTAAAAAAAAGTTTTGGCTCATTTTTAGTGTTGAGTGAACAGTTCGAGCATAGTTCGGGTTCATAGTTCGGGTTCGTACTGAATTTTGGGGTGTTCGGGACACGGACCCGGACCTGAACATTTTCCAAAAAGTTCGGGTTCAGGTCCGTTGTTCGGCGATTTCTTCCCGCTTTCTGAAGGGCTGCACAGCAGCCAATCAGCTAGCGTTTTACTTCTTGCCCTAAGAAGCCATCACAGCCATGCCAACTAATGGCATGGCTGTGATTGGCCAAGTGCAGTATGTGACCCAGCCTCTAATTAAGCTGGATTCACGTAGCGCCTGACGTCACACTGCTCTGATTAGTGTAGGCAGAGGACACAGCTTCCGTGAGGGTGAGATTAGGCAGGGAAAAGTCAGCAAAAAGACCTAATGAAGTGATCAATCTACTGCTCTGAATGATTCAACTTCTGCTATTTAATTGCTCACTGGTTTTTAGGCTGCACAGAGCGTTTTTCTGTCACTTTTTTCTGGGGTGATCGGTGGCCATTTTGTGACTTGTGGTGCACCAGAACAAGCTGCCACCAAGTCCATCAGTCCATCAATACATCAATTTTCTTTTGCTATATCCTACATCAGGGGCTTGGCTGTGCTTATTGTCACCCCTAGAAACTCAGGATAGCAATTTCTATATGTTATTAAGGGGTTAAATTCAATTGACAAAATACCAATCCCCGAAATCTGGTGTTCCAGCTTTGGCTAGCCAAGTGTAAAACTGTCTGCTATCTGGCAAAGGATAGATTATTTTCTGTGGTGAAATTCAATTGCCAAAATAGCAATCCCTTAAATCTGGTGTCCCAGCAGTGGCTGGCAAAGTATAATAGTGTCCGGCGAAACATATATTTTGTTCTGGGTTGTAATTCAATTGCCAAAATAGCAATACCCTGAATCTGGTGTTCCAGCACTTGCAGGCTTAGTTTAAATCTGTCTGAAACAGGGTATATTTTGTTCTGGAGTGAAATTCAATTGCCACAATAGAAATACCATAAATCTGTGGTTTCAGCTGTGGCTGGCCAAGTTTCATAGTGTCCTGCAAAGGATATATTTTTTTCTGGGGTGAAATTCAATTGCCAAAATAGCAATACCATAAATCAGTGGTTTTAGCTGTGGCTGGCCAAGTTTCATAGTGTCCTGGAAAGGATAGATTATTTTCTGGGGTGAAATTCAATTGCCAAAATAGCAATACCATAAATCTGGTGTCCCAGCAGTGGCTGGCAAAGTATAATAGTGTCCGGCAAAACATATATTTTGTTCTGGGGAGAAATACAGTTGCCAAAATAGCAATACCTTGAATCTGGCGTTCCAGCAGTTGCAGGCCTAGTTTAAATCTGTCCGTAACAGGGAATATTTTGTTCTGGGGTGAAATTCAATTGCCAAAATAACAATACCATAAATCAGTGGTTTAAGCTGTGGCTGGCCAAGTTTTATAGTGTCCTGCAAAGTGTGCAGACCGAACGGGAGGTAAGGGAGGAAGACTGTGTGGAAGACGTTGCAGGGGACGATGAGGTCGTAGACCCCACATGGAATGAAGGTCGTGCCACTGACTTTTATAGTTCAGAGGAAGAGGCAGTGGTGAGACCGAGCCAACAGCGTAGCAAAAGAGGGAGCAGGGGGCAAAAGCAGAATAGCCGCCGCTAAGAGAGTTCGCCTGCTACTGGCCACCGCCACCAGGGACCGAGCACCCCAAAGGCAGCTTCAAGGAGTTCCCTGGCATGGCACTTCTTTAAACAATGTGCTGACGTAAAGAGCCGAGTGGTTTGCACGCTGTGCTATCAGAGCCTGAAGCGAGGCATTAACGTTCTGAACCTTAGCACAACCTGCATGACCAGGCATCTACATGCAAATCATGAACTGCAGTGGAGTAAACATCTTAAAAGCAAGGAAGTCACTCAGGCTTCTGATGATCCCTCTTCTGCTGCTGCCTCTGCCTCTTTCTCCGCCTCGAGAGCAATGTTGGCACCTGCCGCCCACCAAACAGAGTATGTGCCACCGACAACACCACCTGCGTCACCAAGCATCTCCACTATGTCACACAGCAGCGTTCAGCTCTCCATCTCACAAACCTTGGAGAGAAAGCGTAAATTCCCACCTAGCAACCCTCGAGCCCTGGGCCTGAATGCCAGCATTTCTAAGCTCCTGGCCTTTGAAATGCTGTCATTCAGGCTGGTGGACACAGACACCTTCAAACAGCTGATGGCCATGGCTGTCCCACAGTATGTTGTTTCCAGCCGCCACTACTTCTCCAAGACAGCCGTGCCTTCCCTGCACAACCAAGTATCCGATAAAATCAAGTGTGCACTGCGCAACGCCATCTGTGGTAAGGTCCACGTAACCACAGATACATGGACCAGTAAGCACGGCCAGGGACACTATATCTCCCTAACTGCACACTGG
>JAKVIS010001890.1:0-27778 GCA_033119425.1 Bufotes viridis
CACCTGACTGAAGAATGAAGCATCATGGCTGCTGCCAGGGAGGAGAAAACAGCAAGGGTCCATTGTGATGTCATCATCCATGTATGCTGAAGGGTTCCATTGTGACACGCTCAGTGTTCCGTCTATTGAAATTTTTATGGAGGCTGCCATATTGATTTTCTGGAGGCTGCCATTTTGATTTGCAGTTAAACACAGCTGTCATTTCAATGAATAAGAAATGTTGGCAAGGGATTCAATTGCAACCACAGAAGTCAGCAAGGAGAAAACCTAGTTTATGAGCACTTTTCACTATAGCTGCATTAAAATACTGGGTTGGAATCTGCTTTTGGATTTCTGCAGCATGTAGCTCAGTTACAGAGGTGCTAAGTTCATTTAGTGCTAGCACAGAACTATGATTGGACAGGCTGGTGCATTCTCATTCTGCCAACTCCAAAAATGCATTAAAGGTATGGTATCTCATGAGAGGTGGTGAGTTGCAGAAGCTAAGCTGAACTGCACCTGCATTTCAGCAGCCAAAAATCAAGAAATAGAAAAGGCTTAGCTTTGTCAGTGGCCGCTGTATATTCCTGTGTTGAGAAAGCGAGTAACGAGGGTTACTCTAAAAGTTCATTTTCCATACCATCAGGAACAGTTAAGAAGGCTTTTGTGTTCTGGGCTTGCTAATAGACGCTGGACAGTATTCCAATCTGCACAGAAGCGCCACTTGTTCCCTCAAACAAATCTTCCATAATATGACACCATCGTTTGACACACACAAAAACGATGCCTTTACCTGTTGATTGGTGCCCTTACCTGTTGAGGTGCATGGATCCACACCTGACTGAAGAATGAAGCATCATGGCTGCTGCCAGGGAGGAAAACAGCAAGGGTCCATTGTGATGTCATCATCCATGTATGCTGAAGGATTCCGTTGTGACACGCTCAGTGTTCCGTCTATTGAAATTTTTATGGAGGCTGCCATATTGATTTTCTGGAGGCAGCCATTTTGATTTGCAGTAAAACATAGTTGTCATTTCAATGAATAAGACATGTTGGCAAGGAATTTGATTGCAACAACAGAAGTCAGCAAGGACAAAACCTAGTTTATGAGCACTTTTCATCATAGCTGCAATAAAATACTGGGTTGGAACCTGCTTGTGGATTAATGGAGCAGGTAGAGCAGTATCAGAGGTGCTAAGTTCATTCAGTGCTAGCACAGAACTTTGATTGGACAAGCATGTGCATTCTCATTCTGCCAACTTCAAAAATGCATAAAAGGTATGGTATCTCATGAGAGGTGGTGAGTTGCAGAAGCTAAGCTGTACTGCACCTGCATTTCAGCGGCCAAAAAGCAAGAAACAGAAAAGGCTTAGCTTTGTCGGTGGCCGCTGAATATTCCTGTGTTGAGAAGCGAGTAACGAGGGTTACTCTAAAAGTTCATTTTCCATACCATCAGGAACAGTTAAGAAGGCTTTTGTGTTCTGGGCTTACTAATAGACGCTGGACAGTATTCCAATCTGCACAGAAGCGCCACTTGTTCCCTCAAACAAATCTTTCATAAGCTGACACTTTCGTTTGACACACACAAAAATGTGCCCTTACCTGTTGATTGGTGCCCTTACCTGTTGAGGTGCATGGATCCACTCCTGACTGAAGAATGAAGCATCATGGCTGCTGCCAGGGAGGAAAACAGCAAGGGTCCATTGTGATGTCATCATCCATGTATGCTGAAGGGTTCCATTGTGACACGCTCAGTGTTCCGTCTATTGAAATTTTATGGAGGCTGCCATATTGATTTTCTGGAGGCAGCCATTTTGATTTCCTGTTAAACTCAGTTGTCATTTCAATGAATAAGAAATGTTGGCAAGGAATTTGATTGCAACCACAGAAGTCAGCAAGGACATAGCCTAGTTCATGATCACTTTTCACTATAGCTGCATTAAAATTCTGGGTTGAAATCTGCTTTTGGATTCCTGCAGCATGTAGCTCAGTTACAGAGGTGCTAAGTTCATTTAGTGCTAGCACAGAACTTTGAATGGACAGGCTGGTGCATTCTCATTCTGCCAACTCCAAAAATGAATAAAAGGTATGATATCTCATGAGAGGTGGTGAGTTGCAGAAGCTAAGCTGAACTGCACCTGCATTTCAGCGGCCAAAAAGCAAGAAACAGAAAAGGCTTAGCTTTGTCGGTGGCCGCTTTATTTTCCTGTGTTAGAAAGCGAGTAACGAGGGTTACTCTAAAGTTCATTTTTCCATACCATCAGGAACAGTTAAGAAGGCTTTTGTGTTCTGGGCTTGCTAATAGACGCTGGACAGTATTCCAATCTGCACAGAAGCGCCACTTGTTCCCTCAAACAAATCTTCCATAATCTGACACCATCGTTTGACACACACAAAAACGTGCCTTTACCTGTTGATTGGTGCCCTTACCTGTTGAGGTGCATGGATCCACACCTGACTGAAGAATGAAGCATCATGGCTGCTGCCAGGGAGGAAAACAGCAAGGGTCCATTGTGATGTCATCATCCATGTATGCTGAAGGGTTCCATTGTGACACGCTCAGTGTTCCGTCTATTGAAATTTTTATGGAGGCTGCCATATTGATTTTCTGGAGGCAGCCATTTTGATTTGCAGTAAAACATAGTTGTCATTTCAATGAATAAGACATGTTGGCAAGGAATTTGATTGCAACAACAGAAGTCAGCAAGGACAAAACCTAGTTTATGAGCACTTTTCATCATAGCTGCAATAAAATACTGGGTTGGAACCTGCTTGTGGATTCCTGGAGCAGGTAGAGCAGTATCAGAGGTGCTAAGTTCATTCAGTGCTAGCACAGAACTTTGATTGGACAAGCATGTGCATTCTCATTCTGCCAACTCCAAAAATGCATAAAAGGTATGGTATCTCATGAGAGGTGGTGAGTTGCAGAAGCTAAGCTGAACTGCACCTGCATTTCAGCGGCCAAAAAGCAAGAAACAGAAAAGGCTTAGCTTTGTCAGTGGCCGCTGTATATTCCTGTGTTGAGAAAGCGAGTAACGAGGGTTACTCTAAAAGTTCATTTTTCCATACCATCAGGAACAGTTAAGAAGGCTTTTGTGTTCTGGGCTTGCTAATAGACTCTGGACAGTATTCCAATCTGCACAGAAGCGCCACTTGTTCCCTCAAACAAATCTTCCATAATCTGACACCATCGTTTGACACACACAAAAACGTGCCTTTACCTGTTGATTGGTGCCCTTACCTGTTGAGGTGCATGGATCCACACCTGACTGAAGAATGAAGCATCATGGCTGCTGCCAGGGAGGAAAACAGCAAGGGTCCATTGTGATGTCATCATCCATATATGCTGAAGGGTTCCATTGTGACACGCTCAGTGTTCCGTCTATTGAAAATTTTTATGGAGGCTGCAATATTGATTTTCTGGAGGCAGCCATTTTGATTTGCAGTTAAACACAGCTGTCATTTCAATGAATAAGAAATGTTGGCAAGGATTCAATTGCAACCACAGAAGTCAGCAAGGACAAAACCTAGTTTATGAGCACTTTTCATCATAGCTGCAATAAAATACTGGGTTGGAACCTGCTTGTGGATTCCTGGAGCAGGTAGATCAGTATCAGAGGTACTAAGTTCATTCAGTGCTAGCACAGAACTTTGATTGGACAAGCATGTGCATTCTCATTCTGCCAACTCCAAAAATGCATAAAAGGTATGGTATCTCATGAGAGTTGGTGAGTTGCAGAAGCTAAGCTGAACTGCACCTGCATTTCAGCGGCCAAAAAGCAAGAAACAGAAAAGGCTTAGCTTTGTCAGTGGCCGCTGTATATTCCTGTGTTGAGAAAGCGAGTAACGAGGGTTACTCTGAAAGTTCATTTTTTCATACCATCAGGAACAGTTAAGAAGGCTTTTGTGTTCTGGGCTTGCTAATAGACGCTGGACAGTATTCCAATCTGCACAGAAGCGCCACTTGTTCCCTCAAACAAATCTTTCATAATCTGACACCATCGTTTGACAAACACAAAAACGTGCCTTTACCTGTTGATTGGTGCCCTTACCTGTTGAGGTGCATGGATCCACACCTGACTGAAGAATGAAGCATCATGGCTGCTGCCAGGGAGGAAAACAGCAAGGGTCCATTGTGATGTCATCATCCATGTATGCTGAAGGGTTCGATTGTGACACGCTCAGTGTTCCGTCTATTGAAATTTTTATGGAGGCTGCCATATTGATTTTCTGGAGGCTGCCATTTTGATTTCCTGTTAAACTCAGTTGTCAAGGAATTTGATTGCAACCACAGAAGTCAGCAATGACATAGCCTAGTTCATGATCACTTTTCACTATAGCTGCATTAAAATTCTGGGTTGAAATCTGCTTTTGGATTCCTGCAGCATGTATCTCAGTTACGGAGGTGCTAAGTTCATTTAGTGCTAGCACAGAACTTTAAATGGACAGGCTGGTGCATTCTCATTCTGCCAACTCCAAAAATGCATAAAAGGTATGATATCTCATGAGAGGTGGTGAGTTGCAGAAGCTAAGCTGAACTGCACCTGCATTTCAGCGGCCAAAAAGCAAGAAACAGAAAAGGCTTAGCTTTGTCTTTGGCCGCTTTATATTCCTGTGTTGAGAAAGCGAGTAACGAGGGTTACTCTAAAAGTTCATTTTTCCATACCATCAGGAACAGTTAAGAAGGCTTTTGTGTTCTGGGCTTGCTAAGCGACGCTGGACAGTATTCCAATCTGCACAAAAGCGCCACTTGTTCCCTCAAACAAATCTTCCATAATCTGACACCATCGTTTGACACACACAAAAAAGTGCCTTTACCTGTTGATTGGTGCCCTTACCTGTTGAGGTGCATGGATCCATACCTGACTGAAGAATGAAGCATCATCGCTGCTGCCAGGGAGGAAAACAGCAAGGGTCCATTGTGATGTCATCATCCATGTATGCTGAAGGCTTTAGATGCAGCTCTCACCTCAATGCAACCAGGTAGCACGGAAAGGAACGCCCAACTTCGGCTGTTTCACGTCTTAGAACAAAAAAGGATGATTTCCAGCTTCCTTAAAATCCACAATATTCTTTATTGATTTCCAAAGATACGTTTAAGATCCAATTCACATGTCACACGGAAAACATGCTGCGATTGTGACGCGTTTCGGGCTATAACATGGAGCCCTTCATCAAGACAATACATCCAGATTAAAACAAACTTTATATAGCGCAATGTAGGTGGTAGCACCATCTCTGATTGGATTCCCTTATGGGAATTCAGGTGACCCAAATACAAAATAGATTAATGGGTGTGAATACCAGCCAGAGAGGTGGAAGCACCTATTTAGCATGAAGCTCACATTTACATATACTGCAGTGTTAAATCATGTTTCTTATTCAAACCTTTTGGAATACAAGTTTCTAGCATAAACATCCAATATGTTTCCCTGCTCAGTAGTTTTTGTCTACGGTTTCCACCTCTAATAGGGGCAGTCACAACCTCAATTCCTTGTGCAGAAAAACCTGATGTATTGCCTTTGTGAACAGTGGCGAAGTGCAAACTCGCCGCTGAGACATTGCGGGAAGCCGCATGCGGAATATCACTTAGATGTTTCCTAATACGCACTTATAATTCATTCGTTGTACATCCTACATACTGCAGATTGCAGTCCCTACAAGTAATGACATATACTACAAATGTGGTATTGCAATTAATGTATTGTTGCAACAAGAATTTCTTGTCATTTGCTGTTGAAGTAGTTTCTTTAGTAATATTCATATATTTGCAACAAATACATTTTTTGCTACCGCATTTGTAGTTGCCATTGGTTTTTGGCCAAGAACATATTTTAGGTATTTTGTCCCCACATGTCATAAAACACATCCCGAAAGGTGAAATGGTACGAGCAAAAAGGAATTGTTCGTCTGACGACCTTTTTGAAACAGAATCCAGAGCCATCTCAGAGAGATTAAAGGTACGGGGCTTTCCAGCTAGAATCATAAAAAATGGAATGGATCATGCCAGCCAAAAAAACAGGGAAACACTAGTTTTCACAAACAAAAATAAAAAATCAAAGAACAATAATAAAAACACAATAGAAAACAGTAAAGAACCTGTCACTTTTATTACTAGGTATAGTAAAGATTATTTTAAGGACTGAGGTGTTAAGGAAGTTTATCTACTGAAAGGCGACTCCACAAGGTGAAAGAAACTGAAAAAGATGGGAAGTTCTTCAGATCTTGAAGAAACCGATCACAATGAGGACACCAATGCTTCAGCAGATGAATCTCACAGTGATGACAACAATTTAAACGTCCATGACACCTACCAACACTTCAAGTTAAAGCATTCCAAGTACACAATCTTCAGCTCACCTAAAACCAAAGGGCGTCGTTTCGGCAAAATGGACACAGAGAGGGAAATGGCTCCGATGGACTCTGTGTATCAGGTGGAAAGCAAGGTCGTGTCTCCGACTGTTAAATTTCATGTACAATTTGAAAAAGGAAAACCGTGTAACCAGTTGACCAGACAGAGCTCATCTGTGGAGTCTACAAACAGCTGTAGGGACAGGACCTTTAAGCTGTATGACCGTACCAGGATCTTTGATGCCGTAGCGTACGGAGACTGTGATGAACTGGATGATCTGCTGGTTTATTTGCTGCGGACTCAGAAACGCCTTACAAATAAAGAGTTTAAAGAACCAGAAACTGGGAAGACCTGCCTACTAAAAGCAATGCTGAATTTAAGTCATGGCAAGAATAAGAGTATCCAATTGCTGCTGGACATTGCAGCCAAGACAGACAATCTGAAAGAATTTATTAACTCCGCATATGAAGACACTTACTACAGAGGTCAGTCTGCTCTGCATATTGCCATTGAAAGAAGAAACATGAATCTAGTGGAACTTTTGGTTCAGCATGGAGCAGATGTCCATGCAAGAGCAGATGGGGAGTTCTTCAGGAAGGCCAAGGGGAGAGCAGGCTTCTATTTCGGGGAATTGCCTTTGTCCCTGGCAGCCTGCACCAATCAAATAGAAATAGTCCAATATCTCCTGCAGAACCAGTACTCTCCAGCCAATATTGCCTCCAGGGACTCCTTTGGGAACACAGTGCTTCATGCCTTGGTTGACATTGCGGACAATACAGTAGAAAATACAAAGTTTGTAACCAAAATGTATGGAGATATATTGGTGTTGGGAGCACAGATTAACCCATCCTTGAGACTAGAAGACATTACAAATAAGAAAGGTCTAACCTCTCTGACATTAGCAGCCAAAACAGGGAAAATTGGGGTATTTGCCTATATTCTTAGGAGAGAAATAAAGAACCCAGAGTGTAGGCATCTTTCTAGGAAGTTCACTGAATGGGCATATGGGCCCGTCCATTCTTCTCTATATGACCTTTCTGGTGTTGATACGACAGAAAATAACTCGGTGCTAGAGATCATCGCATACAGCAGCGAGACACCGAATCGCCATGACATGCTGCTAGTGGAGCCTCTCAACAAATTATTGCAAGACAAGTGGGATCGTTTTGTCAAGCGGATCTTTTACTTGAACTTATTGACATATGTGATATATATCACCATCTTCACCATATCTGCCTACTACAGACCAGTTGCGGGCAATCCCCCGTTCCCTGTAGATAGTAAACTTCGTGCCACCGGAGAGATTATCACTGTGATCGGAGGAATATATTTCTTTATTCGAGGGATAAGGGTAAAAAATAAACACTGTATGGTTCCTTTAGATCCAGTACTTCATGCAGAGACACCTGTCCTTGAAGACGCTGCTTGTTGACAGCTACAGTGAAGTTTTGTTCTTTTGTCAGTCAGTTTTCCTCTTGCTGTCCACTTTCTTGTACTTTCTTGGGAGACATGAATATGTGGCGTTTATGGTCATATGCTTAGCAATGAGCTGGATCAATGTGCTGTACTTCACAAGAGGCTTCCAGCAAATGGGAATTTATGCTGTAATGATTGAAAAGATGATTCTACGGGATATGCTTCGCTTCATGTTTGTCTACATTCTGTTCCTTATTGGGTTTGCAGCAGCATTGGTAACGCTTATTGAAGATGGGGACGGTCGGAGTGAGAACAGCACTTGTTATGCCAAACGCTGCTGTAAATCTGAATCAGCCTCGTACAACAGTTTGTATTACACATCCCAAGAACTCTTCAAGTTTGCCATTGGAATGGGAGATCTGGAGTTCACGGAGAACTACAAGTACAAGCCCATATTTATCCTTCTGCTCATTACATACGTCATCCTCACCTACATCCTGCTGCTTAACATGCTGATAGCGCTGATGGGGGAGACGGTGAGCAAGATCGCTCAGGAGAGCAAAGGCATCTGGAAGTTACAGAGAGCAATTACTATTCTTGATATAGAAAAAAGTTTCCTGAACTACTTCACAAGTAAGTACCGGTCTGGAAAGTCTGTCCTGGTGGGACTGACACCTGATGGAAAGGAGGATTACAGATGTTGCTTCAGAGTGGATGAGGTTAACTGGACCAAATGGAACACAAATTTAGGGATCATCAATGAAGACCCTGGAAATTCTGGGCTGATGAAAAATAATCTCAACAATGCCTCAGTCCGTATCGGCAGAGCAAAAACTTGGAAGACCTTTGTACCACATATCAGAGAATTCAGCATTAAAGGGAAAAGAGTCAAAGAGCCAGGGGAGACCGCTGTACAATTGCAACCTATATCTGAGGGTATGATGGAACAGGATTCATGCGAGGATGGGACTGCTAAGCCAGTGTATACTGGGCGGACCAGTGTGACGTCATCTAATGGGATGTGACTTTATTCATTCATTACACCTGGTCAAATGCTTTACACGGTTATCACAACACAGATAACCAATATAATTAGGGATCTCGGTCATATGTTCTGGTGTGACCATGGTACATTTCCTGTATGTAGACAGAACATAAAGCAGAAGGTGAAATGTATGTGTTTGACTAATACGAATAAATTAGACTGCATCATCAAATAAAAAAAAAAAAAAATATCTGTAAAATAATAAAAAAACATCTGCCAGTATTAAGTTTTGACACAGAATGGAGTGAAATCGCAACAACAGGTGTTAGATGCATAGCAAGGAGAGCCCCTACCATCGGCCAAAAAATTAGCCCAAGTCTATTTCTGGACAAAATACCTAAAATATGTTCTTGGCCAAAAACCAATGGCAACTACAAATGCGGTAGCAAAAAATGTATTTGTTGCAAATATATGAATATTACTAAAGAAACTACTTCAACAGCAAATGACAAGAAATTCTTGTTGCGACAATACATTAATTGCAATACCACATTTGTAGTATATGTCATTACTTGTAGGGACTGCAATCTGCAGTATGTAGGATGTACAACGAATGAATTAAAAGTGCGTATTAGGAAACATCTAAGTGATATTCCGCATGCGGCTTCCCGCAATGTCTCAGCGGCGAGTTTGCACTTCGCCACTGTTCACAAAGGCAATACATCAGGTTTTTCTGCACAAGGAATTGAGGTTGTGACTGCCCCTATTAGAGGTGGAAACCGTAGACAAAAACTACTGAGCAGGGAAACATATTGGATGTTTATGCTAGAAACTTGTATTCCAAAAGGTTTGAATAAGAAACATGATTTAACACTGCAGTATATGTAAATGTGAGCTTCATGCTAAATAGGTGCTTCCACCTCTCTGGCTGGTATTCACACCCATTAATCTATTTTGTATTTGGGTCACCTGAATTCCCATAAGGGAATCCAATCAGAGATGGTGCTACCACCTACATTGCGCTATATAAAGTTTGTTTTAATCTGGATGTATTGTCTTGATGAAGGGCTCCATGTTATAGCCCGAAACGCGTCACAATCGCAGCATGTTTTCCGTGTGACATGTGAATTGGATCTTAAACGTATCTTTGGAAATCAATAAAGAATATTGTGGATTTTAAGGAAGCTGGAAATCATCCTTTTTTGTTCTAAGACGTGAAACAGCCGAAGTTGGGCGTTCCTTTCCGTGCTACCTGGTTGCATTGAGGTGAGAGCTGCATCTAAAGCCTTGTTTGTGAATCACGTTGAACTGTCGTGCACTCCCTCTGCTTTCAACTACTTTAAATATTGATTGATTTCCGAGTGAAAAGAGGTGACTTGTGCAAGAGGAAATATGTCCACAGCATTACGGTCAGTAGAAATGTGTGATGACCGAATGAAAATAATGGACAATATCTTCAGCATGACAAGTTCACCTAAACAAGGAGAAATGGATCTAAAGATAAAAATGATGTCACTGGAAAAACTTTTAACAAAAGAGTTGCGCACGTGGTGGGACTGCACATCCCTGAAAAAATGTGGAAAAGAAAATGATTCCCAGGGGTTTGCGGATAAAGAAAAAACCAACCACGATCTACTCTGAACTTTTTCAAACGCAATGGCACAATATTCTATCTGAATGCTCACTGAAACTAATGCAACTGATAATAGAATACGAGGAGGATGCCCTGAACCATGTATGAATTGAAATTAAAACACTACAAGACGAAATAAAAATATTTGAAACGTATGAAAACTTCCAAGCTATGGATTCAAATTTAAATGACAATCTAAGTAAATTGGAAAAGGCGCTCACAGACTTCAAACAAAGCAAATTCAATCGGGATCTGTTGGACTACAGCACAGACTCAGTATACACCTGGACTAATACTAAAGCAGGTATTCCACGATCTATCCTGAAGAAAATGAATCGATCAAAAGGGAAAAAGAAAAGCTCAGGAGTCTCTTTCAGCTCGACAGATATGGACTCAGCGGATTCCATTCCTGATAGCATTGAACATCCGAAAGAAAACAGAGATGGTGATACACGGGAGGGTGCATGTCATAAAATGCAGTCAAAAAACGCAGAGCGGGGAGAAAACATAGAAAAAAACCGGCGATATCCGAATCGCAGGAAATGAATAGTAACATACAGGTAATCAACCTTTCTTCGGTGACGATCTCCCCTGTACAGGAGGAAGTCCTGAGGAAAGGTTTCTCTTTCTCCCCGTCCTGCAGTTTTCACCTATATCATACAATAATTGATGTTAATCGTCTTGCTAGAAAAATGACGCTAAAAAAACATTTTGCTTCTATCAAAGATGATGTTGTTTCTCCAGATATTGCTGACACCCATATTGCCTCCTCTCAGGAAGACACAACACGGGACTGTGATTACAGCCCTGTGTTTGACTTCTCTGAGCTAGCACATATCTCTCAGCTCCAAGAAATGATTGCAAACTCAGAAAAAACTTATTCCTGTAATAAATCTAAAACCTATAAAACCAGAAATGAAAATTTTTATCCAATTCATTCCAGATCTGTAGCACTGGATAGATTTCAGGAATTGGTGCAGAGAGATTTATGTGCTTTGGAGGCAAAAAATAACTGTAAAAAAACACGGAACAATTTAACTAAAAAAGAAGCGGAGGCCTTACAAGATCTAAAAAATAATGAGGATGTTGTGGTGCGTAAGGCTGATAAGGGAGGAGCTGTGGTCATTATGGATAAGGAAGTTTATAAGAATGAAATACTCAAACAGCTTAATGACCATAATACATACCTACGTTTGGATTATGACCCCCTCCTCCCCTATCAGAAATTACTACACAACATCCTAGAAAAAGGTCTTACATTGGGCATTTTCTCTGAAAAAGAGGTAGAATATATTTATGTAGAACATGCTGTTACCCCTATTTTCCATGCCCTGCCGAAAACACATAAAAATTGTTTTCCTCCACCGCTCCGTCCTATTGTTGCATGAATAGGCTCATACTCTGAGAAATTGTCAGAATGGGCAGATTCCCTGCTACAACCTCTCATATCTATGATACCTGGCTTTTTGCAGGACACGGGTACGGTGCTGCAAAATCTCTACAATTTTGTATGGCATCCAGAATATACATGGGTCACTGCTGATATAACCTCTTTATATACTAGCATTCCTCATGAATCAGTAAATATCTCCCTGAAGTGGTTTCTGGAAACCTACAGTGACTATACCATTGAACTGCAAGATTATCTATGTATGGTTATTGATTTTTTAATGAGACATAACTATTTCATGTTTAACAGAAAATTTTATCTCCAGTTATCTGGAGTATCTATGGGGGCGAAATATTCTCCATCTATAGCAAATATATACATGGCATGGTGGGAGAGCAATTTTCTGTTCTCGGGAAAAAAATCAGTACAAAGAACAGTTCAAATGGTATGGTCGCTTTATAGATGACATGTTGTGGGTTTGGCAGGGGGAGGAGGAGAACATACTGAAGTGTATTCAATATCTCAATGATTGCACCTCCTCCATAAAACTGACCTTTTCCAGGGACAGCCATAGGATTAATTTCCTAGACCTGTGCCTGGAGGGTAAAGATGGCGAAGTAAATACCTATACATATAGAAAAACAACTTCAGGTAATACTGTTCTTCATGCCTCCTCCTGCCATCCCCCACATGTCATAAAAAACATCCCGAAAGGTGAAATGGTACGAGCAAAAAGGAATTGTTCGTCTGACGACCTTTTTGAAACAGAATCCAGAGCCATCTCAGAGAGATTAAAGGTACGGGGCTTTCCAGCTAGAAGCATAA
The DNA here is from genome assembly GCA_033119425.1 of Bufotes viridis. NCBI lineage: Eukaryota > Metazoa > Chordata > Amphibia > Anura > Bufonidae > Bufotes > Bufotes viridis. The sequence continues at coordinate 12,581 of JAKVIS010001890.1, forward strand.
AAAATGGAATGGATCGTGCCAGCCAAAAAAACAGGGAAACACTAGTTTTCACAAACAAAAATAAAAAATCAAAGAACAATAATAAAAACACAATAGAAAACAGTAAAGAACCTGTTACTTTTATTACTAGGTACAGCAAAGATTATTTTAATATTTGTAAAATAATAAAAAAACATCTGCCAGTATTAAGTTTTGACACAGAATGGAGTGAAATCGCAACAACAGGTGTTAGATGCATAGCAAGGAGAGCCCCTACCATCGGCCAAAAAATTAGCCCAAGTCTATTTCTGGACAAAATACCTAAAATATGTTCTTGGCCAAAAACCAATGGCAACTACAAATGCGGTAGCAAAAAATGTATTTGTTGCAAATATATGAATATTACTAAAGAAACTACTTCAACAGCAAATGACAAGAAATTCTTGTTGCGACAATACATTAATTGCAATACCACATTTGTAGTATATGTCATTACTTGTAGGGACTGCAATCTGCAGTATGTAGGATGTACAACGAATGAATTAAAAGTGCGTATTAGGAAACATCTAAGTGATATTCCGCATGCGGCTTCCCGCAATGTCTCAGCGGCGAGTTTGCACTTCGCCACTGTTCACAAAGGCAATACATCAGGTTTTTCTGCACAAGGAATTGAGGTTGTGACTGCCCCTATTAGAGGTGGAAACCGTAGACAAAAACTACTGAGCAGGGAAACATATTGGATGTTTATGCTAGAAACTTGTATTCCAAAAGGTTTGAATAAGAAACATGATTTAACACTGCAGTATATGTAAATGTGAGCTTCATGCTAAATAGGTGCTTCCACCTCTCTGGCTGGTATTCACACCCATTAATCTATTTTGTATTTGGGTCACCTGAATTCCCATAAGGGAATCCAATCAGAGATGCTGCTACCACCTACATTGCGCTATATAAAGTTTGTTTTAATCTGGATGTATTGTCTTGATGAAGGGCTCCATGTTATAGCCCGAAACGCGTCACAATCGCAGCATGTTTTCCGTGTGACATGTGAATTGGATCTTAAACGTATCTTTGGAAATCAATAAAGAATATTGTGGATTTTAAGGAAGCTGGAAATCATCCTTTTTTGTTCTAAGACATGTATGCTGAAGGGTTCCATTGTGACACGCTCAGTGTTCCGTCTATTGAAATTTTTATGGAGGCTGCCATATTGATTTTCTGGAGGCTGCCATTTTGATTTGCAGTAAAACATAGTTGTCATTTAAATGAATAAGAAATGTTGGCAAGGAATTTGATTGCAACAACAGAAGTCAGCAAGGACAAAGCCTAGTTTATGAGCACTTTTCATCATAGCTGCAATAAAATACTGGGATGGAACCTGCTTGTGGATTCCTGGAACAGGTAGAGCAGTATCAGAGGTGCTAAGTTCACTCAGTGCTAGCACAGAACTTTGATTGGACAAGCATGTGCATTCTCATTCTGCCAACTCCAAAACTGCATAAAAGGTATGGTATCTCATGAGAGGTGGTGAGTTGCAGAAGCTAAGCTGAACTGCACCTGCATTTCAGCGGCCAAAAAGCAAGAAACAGAAGAGGCTTAGCTTTGTCGGTGGCCGCTGAATATTCCTGTGTTGAGAAAGCGAGTAACGAGTGTTACTCTAAAAGTTCATTTTTCCATACCATCAGGAACAGTTAAGAAGGCTTTTGTGTTCTGGGCTTACTAATAGACGCTGGACAGTATTCCAATCTGCACAGAAGCACCACTTGTTCCCTCAAACAAATCTTTCATAAGCTGACACTTTCGTTTGACACACACAAAAACGTGCCCTTGCCTGTTGATTGGTGCCCTTACCTGTTGAGGTGCATGGATCCACTCCTGACTGAAGAATGAAGTATCATGGCTGCTGCCAGGGAGGAAAACAGCAAGGGTCCATTCTGATGTCATCATCCATGTATGCTGAAGGGTTCGATTGTGACACGCTCAGTGTTCCGTCTATTGAAATTTTTATGGAGGCTGCCATATTGATTTCCTGTTAAACTCAGTTGTCATTTCAATGAATAAGAAATGTTGGCAAGGAATTTGATTGCAACCACAGAAGTCAGCAAGGACATAGCCTAGTTCATGATCACTTTTCACTATAGCTGCATTAAAATTCTGGGTTGAAGTCTGCTTTTGGATTCCTGCAGCATGTAGCTCAGTTACAGAGGTGCTAAGTTCATTTAGTGCTAGCACAGAACTTTAAATGGACAGGCTGGTGCATTCTCATTCTGCCAACTCCAAAAATGCATAAAAGGTATGATATCTCATGAGAGGTGGTGAGTTGCAGAAGCTAAGCTGAACTGCACCTGCATTTCAGCGGCCAAAAAGCAAGAAACAGAAAAGGCTTAGCTTTGTCGGTGGCCGCTGTATATTCCTGTGTTGAGAAAGCGAGTAACGAGGGTTACTCTAAAAGTTCATTTTTCCATACCATCAGGAACAGTTAAGAAGGCTTTTGTGTTCTGGGCTTGCTAATAGACGCTGGACAGTATTCCAATCTGCACAAAAGTGCCACTTGTTCTCTCAAACAAATCTTACATAATCTGACACCATCGTTTGACACACACAAAAAAGTGCCTTTACCTGTTGATTGGTGCCCTTACCTGTTGATGTGTATGGATCCACACCTGACTGAAGAATGAAGCATCATCGCTGCTGCCAGGGAGGAAAACAGCAAGGGTCCATTGTGATGTCATCATCCATGTATGCTGAAGGGTTCCATTGTGACACGCTCAGTGTTCCGTCTATTGAAATTTTTATGGAGGCTGCCATATTGATTTTCTGGAGGCTGCCATTTTGATTTGCAGTTAAACACAGCTGTCATTTCAATGAATAAGAAATGTTGGCAAGGGATTCAATTGCAACCATAGAAGTCAGCAAGGACAAAACCTAGTTTATGAGCACTTTTCACTATAGCTGCATTAAAATACTGGGTTGGAACCTGCTTGTGGATTCATGGAGCAGGTAGAGCAGTATCAGAGTTGCTAAGTTCATTCAGTGCAAGCACAGAACTTTGATTGGACAAGCATGTGCATTCTCATTCTACCAACTACAAAAATGCATAAAAGGAATGGTATCTCATGAGAGGTGGTGAGTTGCAGAAGCTAAGCTGAACTGCACCTGCATTTCAGCGGCCAAAAAGCAAGAAACAGAAAAGGCTTAGCTTTGTCGATGGCCGCTTTATATTCTTGTGTTGAGAAAGCGAGTAACGAGGGTTACTCTAAAAGTTCATTTTTCCATACCATCAGGAACAGTTAAGAAGGCTTTTGTGTTCTGGGCTTGCTAAGAGACACTGGACAGTATTCCAATCTGCACAGAAGCGCCACTTGTTCCCTCAAACAAATCTTCCATAATCTGACACCATCGTTTGACACACACAAAAACGTGCCTTTACCTGTTGATTGGTGCCCTTACCTGTTGAGGTGCATGGATCCACACCTGACTGAAGAATGAAGCATCATGTCTGCTGCCAGGGAGGAAAACAGCAAGGGTCCATTGTGATGTCATCATCCATGTATGCTGAAGGGTTCCATTGTGACACGCTCAGTGTTCCGTCTATTGAAATTTTTATGGAGGCTGCCATATTGATTTTCTGGAGGCTGCCATTTTGATTTGCAGTTAAACACAGCTGTCATTTCAATGAATAAGAAATGTTGGCAAGGGATTCAATTGCAACCACAGAAGTCAGCAAGGAGAAAACCTAGTTTATGAGCACTTTTCACTATAGCTGCATTAAAATACTGGGTTGGAATCTGCTTTTGGATTCCTGCAGCATGCAGCTCAGTTACAGAGGTGCTAAGTTCATTTAGTGCTAGCACAGAACTTTGATTGGACAAGCATGTGCATTCTCATTCTACCAACTACAAAAATGCATAAAAGGAATGGTATCTCATGAGAGGTGGTGAGTTGCAGAAGCTAAGCTGAACTGCACCTGCATTTCAGCGGCCAAAAAGCAAGAAACAGAAAAGGCTTAGCTTTGTCGATGGCCGCTTTATATTCTTGTGTTGAGAAAGCGAGTAACGAGGGTTACTCTAAAAGTTCATTTTTCCATACCATCAGGAACAGTTAAGAAGGCTTTTGTGTTCTGGGCTTGCTAAGAGACACTGGACAGTATTCCAATCTGCACAAAAACGCCACTTGTTCCCTCAAACAAATTTTACATAATCTGACACCATCGTTTGACACACACAAAAAAGTGCTTTTAACTGTTGATTGGTGCCCTTACCTGTTGAGGTGTATGGATCCACACCTGACTGAAGAATGAAGCATCATCGCTGCTGCCAGGGAGGAAAACAGCAAGGGTCCATTGTGATGTCATCATCCATGTATGCTGAAGGGTTCCATTGTGACACGCTCAGTGTTCCGTTTATTGAAATTTTTATGGAGGCTGCCATATTGATTTTCTGGAGGCTGCCATTTTGATTTGCAGTTAAACACAGCTGTCATTTCAATGAATAAGAAATGTTGGCAAGGGATTCAATTGCATCCACAGAAGTCAGCAAGGAGAAAACCTAGTTTATAAGCACTTTTCACTATAGCTGCATTAAAATACTGGGTTGGAATCTGCTTTTGGATTCCTGCAGCATGTAGCTCGGTTACAGAGGTGCTAAGTTAATTTACTGCTAGCACAGAACTTTGAATGGACAGGCTGGTGCATTCTCATTCTGCCAACTCCAAAAATGCATAAAGGGTATGATATCCATAAGAGGTGGTGAGTTGCAGAAGCTAAGCTGAACTGCACCTTCATTTCAGCAGTTAAAAAGCAAGAAACAGAAAAGGCTTAGCTTTGTTGGTGGCCGCTTTATATTCCTGTGTTGAGAAAGCGAGTAACGAGGGTTACTCTAAGAGATAATTTTTCCATACCATCAGGAACAGTTAAGAAGGATTTTGTGTTCTGGGCTTGCTAATAGACGCTGGACAGTATTCCAATCTGCACAGAAGCGCCACTTGTTCCCTCACAAATCTTTCATAAGCTGACACCATCGTTTGACACACACAAAAACGTGCCTTTACCTGTTGATTGGTGCCCTTACCTGTTGAGGTGCATGGATCCACTCCTGACTGAAGAATGAAGCATCATGGTTGCTGCCAGGGAGGAAAACAGCAAGGGTCCATTGTGATGTCATCATCCATGTATGCTGAAGGGTTCCATTGTGACACGCTCAGTGTTCCGTCTATTGAAATTTTTATGGAGGCTGCCATATTGATTTTCTGGAGGCAGCCATTTTGATTTGCAATTAAACACAACTGTCATTTCAATGAATAAGAAATGTTGGCAAGGGATTCAATTGCAACCACAGAAGTCAGCAAGGAGAAAACCTAGTTTATGAGCACTTTTCACTATAGCTGCATTAAAATACTGGGTTGGAATCTGCTTTTGGATTCCTGCGGCATGTAGCTCAGTTACAGAGGTGCTAAGTTCATTTAGTGCTAGCACAGAACTTTGATTGGACAAGCATGTGCATTCTCATTCTGCCAACTCCAAAACTGCATAAAAGGTATGGTATCTCATGAGAGGTGGTGAGTTGCAGAAGCTAAGCTGAACTGCACCTGCATTTCAGCGGCCAGAAAGCAAGAAAAAAAAAAGGCTTAACTTTGTCAGTGGCCGCTTTATATTCCTGTGTTGAGAAAGTGAGTAACGAGGGTTACTCTAAGAGTTCATTTTTCCATACCATCAGGAACAGTTAAGTAGGCTTTTGTGTTCTGGGCTTGCTAATAGACGCTGGACAGTATTCCAATCTGCACAGAAGCGCCACTTGTTCCCTCACAAATCTTCCATAATCTGACACCATCGTTGGACACACACAAAATCATGCCTTTTCCTGTTGATTGGTGCCCTTACCTGTTGAGGTGCTTGGATCCATACCTGACTGAAGAATGAAGCATCATAGCTGCTGCCAGGGAGGAAAACAGCAAGGGTCCATTGTGATGTCATCATCCATGTATGCTGAAGGGTTCCATTGTGACACGCTCAGTGTTCCGTCTATTGAAATTTTTATGGAGGCTGCCATATTGATTTTCTGGAGGCAGCCAATTTGATTTGCAGTAAAACACAGTTGTCATTTCAATGAATAAGAGATGTTGGCAAGGAATTTGATTGCAACAACAGAAGTCAGCAAGGACAAAGCCTAGTTTATGAGCACTTTTCATCATAGCTGCAATAAAATACTGGGTTGGAACCTGCTTTTGGATTCCTTGAGCAGGTAGAGCAGTATCAGAGGTGCTAAGTTCATTCAGTGCTAGCACAGAACTTTGATTGGACAAGCATGTGCATTCTCATTCTGCCAACTCCAAAACTGCATAAAAGGTATGGTATCTCATGAGAGGTTGTGAGTTGCAGAAGCTAAGCTGAACTGCACCTGCATTTCAGCGGCTAGAAAGCAAGAAAAAAAGAAAAGGCTTAGCTTTGTCGGTGGCCGCTGTATATTCCTGTGTTGAGAAAGCGAGTAACGAGGGTTACTCTAAGAGTTCATTTTTCCATACCATCAGGAACAGTTAAGAAGGCTTTTGTGTTCTAGGCTTGCTAATAGATGCTGGACAGAATTCCATTCTGCACAGAAGCGCCACTTGTTCCCTCAAACAAATCTTTCATAAGCTGACACCTTCATTTGACACACGCAAAAACGTGCCTTTACCTTTTGATTGGTGCCCTTACCTGTTGAGGTGCATGGATCCACACCTGACTGAAGAATGAAACATCATGGCTGCTGCCAGGGAGGAAAACAGCAAGGGTCCATTGTGATGTCATCATCCATGTATGCTGAAGGGTTCCATTGTGACACGCTCAGTGTTCCGTCTATTGAAATTTTTATGGAGGCTGCCATATTGATTTTCTGGAGGCTGCCATTTTGATTTCCTGTTAAACTCAGTTGTCATTTCAATGAATTAGAAATGTTGGCAAGGAACTTGATTGCAACCACAGAAGTCAGCAAGGACAAAGCCTAGTTTATGAGCACTTTTCATCAAAGCTGCAATAAAATACTGGGTTGGAACCTGCTTGTGGATTCCTGGAGCAGGTAGAGCAGTATCAGAGGTGCTAAGTTCATTCAGTGCTAGCACAGAGCTTTGATTGGACAGGCTGGTGCATTCTCATTCTGCCAACTCCAAAAAATGCATAAAAGGTATGGTATCTCATGAGAGATGGTGAGTTGCAGAAGCTAAGCTGAACAGCACCTGCATTTCAGCGGCCAGAAAGCAAGAAACAGAAAAGGCTTAGCTTTGTCGGTGGCCGCTTTATATTCCTGTGTTGAGAAAGCGAGTAACGAGGGTTACTCTAAGAGTTCATTTTTCCACACCATCAGGAACAGTTAAGAAGGCTTTTGTGTTCTGGGCTTGCTAATAGACGCTGGACAGTATTCCAATCTGCACAGAAGCGCCACTTGTTCCCTCACAAATCTTCCATAATCTGACACCATCGTTGGACACACACAAAATCATGCCTTTTCCTGTTGATTGGTGCCCTTACCTGTTGAGGTGCTTGGATCCATACCTGACTGAAGAATGAAGCATTATAGCTGCTGCCAGGGAGGAAAACAGCAAGGGTCCATTGTGATGTCATCATCCATGTATGCTGAAGGGTTCCATTGTGACACGCTCAGTGTTCCGTCTATTGAAATTTTTATGGAGGCTGCCATATTGATTTTCTGGAGGCTGCCATTTTGATTTGCAGTTAAACATAGCTGTTATTTCAAAGAATAAGAAGTGTTGGCAAGGAATTTGATTGCACCAACAGAAGTCAGCAAGGACAAAGACTAGTTTATGAGCACTTTTTATCATAGCTGCAGTAAAATACTGGGTTGGAACCTGCTTGTGGATTCTTGGAGCAGGTAGAGCAGTATCAGAGGTGCTAAGTTCATTCAGTGCTAGCACAGAACTTTGATTGGACAAGCATGTGCATTCTCATTCTGCCAACTCCAAAACTGCATAAAAGGTATGGTATCTCATGAGAGGTGGTGAGTTGCAGAAGCTAAGCTGAACTGCACCTGCATTTCAGCGGCCAAAAAGCAAGAAAAAGAAAAGGCTTAGCTTTGTCAGTGGCCGCTTTATATTCCTGTGTTGAGAAAGCGAGTAACGAGGGTTACTCTAAGAGTTCATTTTTCCATTCCATCAGGAACAGTTAAGAAGGCTTTTGTGTTCTGGGCTTGCTAATAGACGCTGGACAGTATTCCAATCTGCACAGAAGCGCCACTTGTTCCCTCAAACAAATCTTTCATAAGCTGACACCATCGTTTGACACACACAAAATCGTGCTCTTACCTGTTGATTGGTGCCCTTACCTGTTGAGGTGCATGGATCCACTCCTGACTGAAGAATGAAGCATCATGGTTGCTGCCAGGGAGGAAAACAGCAAGGGTCCATTGTGATGTCATCATCCATGTATGCTGAAGGGTTCCATTGTGACACGCTCAGTGTTCCGTCTATTGAAATTTTTATGGAGGCTGCCATATTGATTTTCTGGAGGCTGCCATTTTGATTTGCAGTTAAACACAACTGTCATTTCAATGAATTAGAAATGTTGGCAAGGGATTCAATTGCAACCACAGAAGTCAGCAAGGAGAAAACCTAGTTTATGAGCACTTTTCACTATAGCTGCATTAAAATACTGGGTTGGAATCTGCTTTTGGATTCCTGCGGCATGTAGCTCAGTTACAGAGGTGCTAAGTTCATTTAGTGCTAGCACAGAACTTTGATTGGACAAGCATGTGCATTCTCATTCTGCCAACTCCAAAACTGCATAAAAGGTATGGTATCTCATGAGAGGTGGTGAGTTGCAGAAGCTAAGCTGAACTGCACCTGCATTTCAGCGGCTAGAAAGCAAGAAACAGAAAAGGCTTAGCTTTGTCGGTGGCAGCTTTATATTCCTGTGGTGAGAAAGCGAGTAACGAGGGTTACTCTAAGATTTCATTCTTCCATACCATCAGGAACAGTTAAGAAGGCTTTTGTGTTCTGGGCTTGCTAATAGACGCTGGACAGTATTCCAATCTGCACAGAAGCGCCACTTGTTCCCTCACAAATCTTTCATAAGCTGACACCATCGTTTGACACACACAAAATCGTGCCTTTACCTGTTGATTGGTGCCCTTACCTGGTGAGGTGCATGGATCCATACCTGACTGAAGAATGAAGCATCATGGCTGCTGCCAGGGAGGAAAACAGCAAGGGTCCATTGTGATGTCATCATCCATGTATGCTGAAGGGTTCCATTGTGACACGCTCAGTGTTCCGTCTATTGAAATTTTTATGGAGGCTGCCATATTGATTTTCTGGAGGCAGCCATTTTGATTTGCAGTTAAACACAGCTGTCATTTCAATGAATAAGAAATGTTGGCAAGGAATTCAATTGCAACCACAGAAGTCAGCAAGGACAAAGCCTAGTTTATGAGCACTTTTCACTCATAGCTGCATTAAAATACTGGGTTGGAACCTGCTTTTGGATTCCTGCGGCAGGTAGCGCAGTATACAGAGGTGCTAAGTTCATTCAGTGCTAGCACAGAACTTTGATTGGACAAGCATGTGCATTCTCATTCTGCCAACTCCAAAACTGCATAAAAGGTATGGTATCTCATGAGAGGTGGTGAGTTGCAGAAGCTAAGCTGAACTGCACCTGCATTTCAGCGGCCAGAAAGCAAGAAAAAAAAAAGGCTTAACTTTGTCGGTGGCCGCTTTATATTCCTGTGTTGAGAAAGCGAGTAACGAGGGTTACTCTAAGAGTTCATTTTTCCATACCATCAGGAACTGTTAAGTAGGCTTTTGTGTTCTGGGCTTGCTAATAGACGCTGGACAGTATTCCAAACTGCCCAGAAGCGCCACTTGTTCCCTCACAAATCTTCCATAATCTGACACCATCGTTGGACACACACAAAATCATGCCTTTTCCTGTTGATTGGTGCCCTTACCTGTTGAGGTGCTTGGATCCATACCTGACTGAAGAATGAAGCATCATAGCTGCTGCCAGGGAGGAAAACAGCAAGGGTCCATTGTGATGTCATCATCCATGTATGCTGAAGGGTTCCATTGTGACACGCTCAGTGTTCCGTCTATTGAAATTTTTATGGAGGCTGCCATATTGATTTTCTGGAGGCAGCCAATTTGATTTGCAGTAAAACACAGTTGTCATTTCAATGAATAAGAGATGTTGGCAAGGAATTTGATTGCAACAACAGAAGTCAGCAAGGACAAAGCCTAGTTTATGAGCACTTTTCATCATAGCTGCAATAAAATACTGGGTTGGAACCTGCTTTTGGATTCCTTGAGCAGGTAGAGCAGTATCAGAGGTGCTAAGTTCATTCAGTGCTAGCACAGAACTTTGATTGGACAAGCATGTGCATTCTCATTCTGCCAACTCCAAAACTGCATAAAAGGTATGGTATCTCATGAGAGGTTGTGAGTTGCAGAAGCTAAGCTGAACTGCACCTGCATTTCAGCGGCTAGAAAGCAAGAAAAAGAAAAGGCTTAGCTTTGTCGGTGGCCGCTGTATATTCCTGTGTTGAGAAAGCGAGTAACGAGGGTTACTCTAAGAGTTCATTTTTCCATACCATCAGGAACAGTTAAGAAGGCTTTTGTGTTCTGGGCTTGCTAATAGATGCTGGACAGAATTCCATTCTGCACAGAAGCGCCACTTGTTCCCTCAAACAAATCTTTCATAAGCTGACACCTTCATTTGACACACGCAAAAACGTGCCTTTACCTGTTGATTGGTGCCCTTACCTGTTGAGTTGCATGGATCCACACCTGACTGAAGAATGAAACATCATGGCTGCTGCCAGGGAGGAAAACAGCAAGGGTCCATTGTGATGTCATCATCCATGTATGCTGAAGGGTTCCATTGTGACACGCTCAGTGTTCCGTCTATTGAAATTTTTATGGAGGCTGCCATATTGATTTTCTGGAGGCTGCCATTTTGATTTCCTGTTAAACTCAGTTGTCATTTCAATGAATTAGAAATGTTGGCAAGGAACTTGATTGCAACCACAGAAGTCAGCAAGGACAAAGCCTAGTTTATGAGCACTTTTCATCATAGCTGCATTAAAATACTGGGTTGGAACCTGCTTGTGGATTCCTGGAGCAGGTAGTGCAGTATCAGAAGTGCTAAGTTCATTCAGTGCTAGCACAGAACTTTGATTGGACAAGCATGTGCATTCTCATTCTGCCAACTCCAAAAATGCATAAAAGGTATGGTATCTCATGAGAGATGGTGAGTTGCAGAAGCTAAGCTGAACTGCACCTGCATTTCAGCGGCCAGAAAGCAAGAAACAGAAAAGGCTTAGCTTTGTCGGTGGCCGCTTTATATTCCTGTGTTGAGAAAGCGAGTAACGAGGGTTACTCTAAGAGTTCATTTTTCCATACCATCAGGAACAGTTAAGAAGGCTTTTGTGTTCTGGGCTTGCTAATAGACGCTGGACAGTATTCCAATCTGCACAGAAGCGCCACTTGTTCCCTCAAACAAATCTTCCATAATCTGACACCATCGTTGGACACACACAAAATCATGCCTTTACCTGTTGATTGGTGCCCTTACCTGTTGAGGTGCTTGGATCCACACCTGACTGAAGAATGAAGCATCATAGCTGCTGCCAGGGAGGAAAACAGCAAGGGTCCATTGTGATGTCATCATCCATGTATGCTGAAGGGTTCCATTGTGACACGCTCAGTGTTCCGTCTATTGAAATTTTTATGGAGGCTGCCATATTGATTTTCTGGAGGCTGCCATTTTGATTTGCAGTTAAACATAGCTGTTATTTCAATGAATAAGAAGTGTTGGCAAGGAATTTGATTGCAACCAACAGAAGTCAGCAAGGACAAAGACCTAGTTTATGAGCACTTTTCATCATAGCTGCAGTAAAATACTGGGTTGGAACCTGCTTGTGGATTCTTGGAGCAGGTAGAGCAGTATCAGAGGTGCTAAGTTCATTCAGTGCTAGCACAGAACTTTGATTGGACAAGCATGTGCATTCTCATTCTGCCAACTCCAAAAATGCATAAAAGGTATGGTATCTCATGAGAGGTGGTGAGTTGCAGAAGCTAAGCTGAACTGCACCTGCATTTCAGCGGCCAAAAAGCAAGAAAAAGAAAAGGCATAGCTTTGTCAGTGGCCGCTTTATATTCCTGTGTTGAGAAAGCGAGTAACGAGGGTTACTCTAAGAGTTCATTTTTCCATTCCATCAGGAACAGTTAAGAAGGCTTTTGTGTTCTGGGCTTGCTAATAGACGCTGGACAGTATTCCAATCTGCACAGAAGCGCCACTTGTTCCCTCAAACAAATCTTTCATAAGCTGACACCTTTGTTTGACACACACAAAAATGTGCTCTTACCTGTTGATTGGTGCCCTTACCTGTTGAGGTGCATGGATCCACTCCTGACTGAAGAATGAAGCATCATGGTTGCTGCCAGGGAGGAAAACAGCAAGGGTCCATTGTGATGTCATCATCCATGTATGCTGAAGGGTTCCATTGTGACACGCTCAGTGTTCCGTCTATTGAAATTTTTATGGAGGCTGCCATATTGATTTTCTGGAGGCTGCCATTTTGATTTGCAGTTAAACACAACTGTCATTTCAATGAATTAGAAATGTTGGCAAGGGATTCAATTGCAACCACAGAAGTCAGCAAGGAGAAAACCTAGTTTATGAGCACTTTTCACTATAGCTGCATTAAAATACTGGGTTGGAATCTGCTTTTAGATTCCTGCGGCATGTAGCTCAGTTACAGAGGTGCTAAGTTCATTTAGTGCTAGCACAGAACTTTGATTGGACAAGCATGTGCATTCTCATTCTGCCAACTCCAAAACTGCATAAAAGGTATGGTATCTCATGAGAGGTGGTGAGTTGCAGAAGCTAAGCTGAACAGCACCTGCATTTCAGCGGTTAAAAAGCAAGAAACAGAAAAGGCTTAGCTTTGTCGGTGGCCGCTTTATATTCCTGTGTTGAGAAAGCGAGTAACGAGGGTTACTCTAAGAGTTCATTTTTCCATACCATCAGGAACAGTTAAGAAGGCTTTTGTGTTCTGGGCTTGCTAATAGACGCTGGACAGTATTCCAATCTGCACAGAAGCGCCACTTGTTCCCTCACAAATCTTCCATAATCTGACACCATCGTTTGACACACACAAAACGTGCCTTTACCTGTTGATTGGTGCCCTTACCTGTTGAGGTGCATGGATCCATACCTGACTGAAGAATGAAGCATCATAGCTGCTGCCAGGGAGGAAAACAGCAAGGGTCCATTGTGATGTCATCATCCATGTATGCTGAAGGGTTCCATTGTGACACGCTCAGTGTTCCGTCTATTGAAATGTTTATGGAGGCTGCCATATTGATTTTCTGGAGGCTACCATTTTGATTTGCAGTTAAACACAGCTGTCATTTCAATGAATAAGAAATGCTGGCAGGGGATTCAATTGCAACCACAGAAGTCAGCAAGGACAAAACCTAGTTTATGAGCACTTTTCACTATAGCTGCATTAAAATACTGGGTTGGAACCTGCTTGTGGATTCCTGCAGCATGTAGCTCAGTTACAGAGGTGCTAAGTTCATTCAGTGCTAGCACAGAACTTTGATTGGACAAGCATGTGCATTCTCATTCTGCCAACTCCAAAACTGCATAAAAGGTATGGTATCTCATGAGAGGTGGTGAGTTGCAGAAGCTAAGCTGAACTGCACCTGCATTTCAGCGGCCAAAAAGCAAGAAACAGAAAAGGCTTAGCTTTGTCGGTGGCCGCTTTATATTCCTGTGTTGAGAAAGCGAGTAACGAGGGTTACTCTAAGAGTTCATTTTTCCATACCATCAGGAACAGTTAAGAAGGCTTTTGTGTTCTGGGCTTGCTAATAGACGCTGGACAGTATTCCAATCTGCACAGAAGCGCCACTTGTTCCCTCAAACAAATCTTCCATAATCTGACACCATCGTTTGACACACACAAAAACGTGCCTTTACCTGTTGATTGGTGCCCTTACCTGTTGAGGTGCATGGATCCACACCTGACTGAAGAATGAAGCATCATGGCTGCTGCCAGGGAGGAAAACAGCAAGGGTCCATTGTGATGTCATCATCCATGTATGCTGAAGGGTTCCATTGTGACACGCTCAGTGTTCCGTCTATTGAAATTTTTATGGAGGCTGCCATATTGATTTTCTGGAGGCAGCCATTTTGATTTGCAGTTAAACACAGCTGTCATTTCAATGAATAAGAAATGTTGGCAAGGGATTCAATTGCAACCACAGAAGTCAGCAAGGAGAAAGCCTAGTTTATGAGCACTTTTCACTATAGCTGCATTAAAATACTGGGTTGGAATCTGCTTTTGGATTCCTGCAGCATGTAGCTCAGTTACAGAGGTGCTAAGTTCATTTAGTGCTAGCACAGAACTTTGATTGGACAGGCATGTGCATTCTCATTCTGCCAACTCCAAAAATGCATAAAAGGTATGGTATCTCATGAGAGGTGGTGAGTTGCAGAAGCTAAGCTGAACTGCACCTGCATTTCAGCGGCCAAAAAGCAAGAAAAAGAAAAGGCTTAGCTTTGTCGGTGGCCGCTGTATATTCCTGTGTTGAGAAAGCGAGTAACGAGGGTTACTCTAAGAGTATCATTTTTCCATACCATCAGGAACAGTTAAGAAGGCTTTTGTGTTCTGGGCTTGCTAATAGACGCTGGACAGTATTCCAATCTGCACAGAAGCGCCACTTGTTCCCTCAAACAAATCTTCCATAATCTGACACCATCGTTTGACACACACAAAAGCGTGCCTTTACCTGTTGATTGGTGCCCTTACCTGTTGAGGTGCATGGATCCACACCTGACTGAAGAATGAAGCATCATGGCTGCTGCCAGGGAGGAAAACAGCAAGGGTCCATTGTGATGTCATCATCCATGTATGCTGAAGGGTTCCATTGTGACACGCTCAGTGTTCCGTCTATTGAAATTTTTATGGAGGCTGCCATATTGATTTTCTGGAGGCTGCCATTTTGATTTGCAGTTAAACACAGCTGTCATTTCAATGAATAAGAAATGTTGGCAAGGGATTCAATTGCAACCACAGAAGTCAGCAAGGACAAAGCCTAGTTTATGAGCACTTTTCATCATAGCTGCAATAAAATACTGGGTTGGAACCTGCTTGTGGATTCCTGGGCAGGTAGAGCAGTATCAGAGGTGCTAAGTTCATTCAGTGCTAGCACAGAACTTTGATTGGACAA
>JAKVIS010001891.1:0-27860 GCA_033119425.1 Bufotes viridis
TTGAATTGACTGGTCTGTTCAACTGCTAATCCAAATGGCAAGCCTGCAGAAACAAATAAGGCAGCACCAATGAAAATTTCCATAGACGGAACACTGAGCATGTCAAAGTGGAGTCCCTTAGCATCCACGGACGATGACATCACAATGGGCCCACATTGTTTACCTACCTGGCAGCAGCCATGATGCTTCATTCCTCATTCAGGTGTGGAACCGTGCACATCAACAGGTGAGGGTGGAATTGTATTTCTTGGGTCAAGTGTGCCGTGTCACAGGGGTAGGGGCATTGTTTAAAAATGCCCTTTGTACAGATTAGAATGATGCCTCATTACACCTTGGCAAGTACAGTACACACCAGCAGTCTTACCTATTTCTGGTAGAATGGTCCTCAAAACTTGTTTTCTGAACATGTGCCTCCACTGTCAGCACAAGGGAATGTTAATAGGCTAAGTCTGGGGCAAAATCATATTTTGTTTTTTCCTTCTTGGGAAGCTGCCTTGCAGGTTCAGATCAGTTTAGTGACTGCAGGTCCTTTTACCTAAAGTATTAAGCATAGGTTTTGAAATGTTTTGGTCCATGGAAATTAACTTTGCGCCTGTCTGTCCGATGAACTCACTTTGGTGGTAGCATACTTCTCCAGGACCTCTGCACCTGACCTACCTGTTCCAGAAACCTGAGAATAGGATCCAGCTCGCGCTCAATTGCAACTGCGAGCAATGCTGCACAGAGACCAGGTTTCCTCCTTGCAGGCTCCCTCTTTGCAATCCAAACCTTTCACCACAGCACAAATTCCTTAAATTGACTGGTCTGTTCAACTGCTAATCCAAATGGCAAGCTCAGAAAATAAATAGGGCAGCACCAATGAAAATTTCCATAGACGGAACACTGAGCGTGTCAAAGTGGAGTCCCTTAGCATCCACGGAGATGACATCACAATGGGCCCACATTGTTTACCTACCTGGCAGCAGCCATGATGCTTCATTCCTCAGTCAGGTGTGGAACCGTGCACATCAACAGGTGAGGGTGGAATTGTATTTCTTGGGTCAAGTGTGCCGTGTCACAGGGGTAGGGGCATTGTTTAAAAATGCCCTTTTGTACAGATTAGAATGATGCCTCATTACACCTTGGCAAGTACAGTACACACCAGCAGTCTTACCTATTTCTGGTAGAATGGTCCTCAAAACTTGTTATCTGAACATGTGCCTCCACTTTCAGCACAAGGGAATGTTAATAGGCTAAGTCTGGGGCAAAATCATTTTTTGTTTTTCCTCTTGAGAAGCTGCCTTGCAAGTTCAGATCAGATTAGTGTCTGCAGGTCCTTTTTACCTCAAGTATTAAGCATAGGTTTTGAAATGTTTTGGTCCATGGAAATTAACTTTGCGTCTGTCTGTACGATGAGCTCCCTTTGGTGGTAGCATACTTCTCCAGGACCTCTGCACCTGACCTACCTGTTCCAGAAACCTGAGAAACGGATCCAGCTAGCGCTCAATTGCAACTGCGAGCAATGCTGCACAGAGACCAGGTTTCCTCCTTGCTGGCTCCCTCTTTTGCAATCCAAACTTTTCACCACAGCACAAATTCCTTGAATTGACTGATCTATTCAACTGCTAATCCAAATGGCAAGCTCAGAAAATAAATAGGGCAGCACCAATGAAAATTTCCATAGACGGAACACTGAGCGTGTCAAAGTGGAGTCCCTTAGCATCCACGGACGATGACATCACAATGGGCCCACATTGTTTACCTACCTGGCAGCAGCCATGATGCTTCATTCCTCAGTCAGGTGTGCAACCGTGCACATCAACAGGTGAGGGTAGAATTGTATTTCTTGGGTCAAGTGTGCCGTGTCACAGGGGTAGGGGCATTGTTTAAAAATGCCCTTTTGTACAGATTAGAATGATGCCTACTTACACCTTGGCAAGTACAGTACACACCAGCAGTCTTACCTATTTCTGGTAGAATGGTCCTCAAAACTTGTTATCTGAACAGGTGCCTCCACTGTCAGCACAAGGGAATGTTAATAGGCTAAGTCTGGGGCAAAATCATTTTTTGTTTTTCCTCTTGAGAAGCTGCCTTGCAAGTTCAGATCAGTTTAGTGTCTGCAGGTCCTTTTTACCTCAAGTATTATGCATAGGTTTTGAAATGTTTTGGTCCATGGAAATTAACTTTATGCGTCTGTCTGTCCGATGAGCTCACTTTTGGTGGTAGCATACTTCTCCAGGACCTCTGCACCTGACCTACCTGTTCCAGAAACCTGAGAATAGGATCCAGCTCGCGCTCAATTGCAACTGCGAGCAATGCTGCACAGAGACCAGGTTTCCTCCTTGCAGGCTCCCTCTTTGCAATCCAAACCTTTCACCACAGCACAAATTCCTTGAATTGACTGGTCTGTTCAACTGCTAATCCAAATGGCAAGCTCAGAAAACAAATAAGGCAGCACCAATGAAAATTTCCATAGACGGAACACTGAGCATGTCAAAGTGGAGTCCCTTAGCATCCACGGACGATGACATCACAATGGGCCCACATTGTTTACCTACCTGGCAGCAGCCATGATGCTTCATTCCTCATTCAGGTGTGGAACCGTGCACATCAACAGGTGAGGGTGGAATTGTATTTCTTGGGTCAAGTGTGCCGTGTCACAGGGTAGGGGCATTGTTTAAAAATGCCCTTTGTACAGATTAGAATGATGCCTCATTACACCTTGGCAAGTACAGTACACACCAGCAGTCTTACCTATTTCTGGTAGAATGGTCCTCAAAACTTGTTTTCTGAACATGTGCCTCCACTGTCAGCACAAGGGAATGTTAATAGGCTAAGTCTGGGGCAAAATCATATTTTGTTTTTCCTCTTGGGAAGCTGCCTTGCAGGTTCAGATCAGTTTAGTGACTGCAGGTCCTTTTTACCTAAAGTATTAAGCATAGGTTTTGAAATGTTTTGGTCCATGGAAATTAACTTTAGCGCCTGTCTGTCCGGGATGAACTCACTTTGGTGGTAGCATACTTCTCCAGGACCTCTGCACCTGACCTACCTGTTCCAGAAACCTGAGAATAGGATCCAGCTCGCGCTCAATTGCAACTGCGAGCAATGCTGCACAGAGACCAGGTTTCCTCCTTGCAGGCTCCTCTTTTGCAATCCAAACCTTTCACCACAGCACAAATTCCTTAAATTGACTGGTCTGTTCAACTGCTAATCCAAATGGCAAGCTCAGAAAATAAATAGGGCAGCACCAATGAAAATTTCCATAGACGGAACACTGAGCGTGTCAAAGTGGAGTCCCTTAGCATCCACGGACGATGACATCACAATGGGCCCACATTGTTTACCTACCTGGCAGCAGCCATGATGCTTCATTCCTCAGTCAGGTGTGGAACCGTGCACATCAACAGGTGAGGGTGGAATTGTATTTCTTGGGTCAAGTGTGCCGTGTCACAGGGGTAGGGGCATTGTTTAAAAATGCCCTTTGTACAGATTAGAATGATGCCTCATTACACCTTGGCAAGTACAGTACACACCAGCAGTCTTACCTATTTCTGGTAGAATGGTCCTCAAAACTTGTTATTCTGGAACATGTGCCTCCACTGTCACCACAAGGGAATGTTAATAGGCTAAGTCTGGGGCAAAATCATTTTTTGTTTTTCCTCTTGAGAAGCTGCCTTGCAAGTTCAGATCAGATTAGTGTCTGCAGGTCCTTTTTACTCTCAAGTATTAAGCATAGGTTTTGAAATGTTTTGGTCCATGGAAATTAACTTTGCGTCTGTCTGTCCGATGAGCTCACTCTTGGTGGTAGCATACTTCCAGGACCTCTGCACCTGACCTACCTGTTCGAGAAACCTGAGAAACGGATCCAGCTAGCGCTCAATTGCAACTGCGAGCAATGCTGCACAGAGACCAGGTTTCCTCCTTGCTGGCTCCCTCTTTTGCAATCCAAACCTTTCACCACAGCACAAATTCCTTGAATTGACTGATCTATTCAACTGCTAATCCAAATGGCAAGCTCAGAAAATAAATAGGGCAGCACCAATGAAAATTTCCATAGACGGAACACTGAGCGTGTCAAAGTGGAGTCCCTTAGCATCCACGGACGATGACATCACAATGGGCCCACATTGTTTACCTACCTGGCAGCAGCCATGATGCTTCATTCCTCAGTCAGGTGTGGAACCGTGCACATCAATAGGTGAGGGTAGAATTGTATTTCTTGGGTCAAGTGTGCCGTGTCACAGGGGTAGGGGCATTGTTTAAAAATGCCCTTTTGTACAGATTAGAATGATGCCTCATTACACCTTGGCAAGTACAGTACACACCAGCAGTCTTACCTATTTCTGGTAGAATGGTCCTCAAAACTTGTTATTCTGAACATGTGCCTCCACTGTCAGCACAAGGAATGTTAATAGGCTAAGTCTGGAGCAAAATCATTTTTTGTTTTTCCTCTTGAGAAGCTGCCTTTGCAAGTTCAGATCAGTTTAGTGTCTGCAGGTCCTTTTTACCTCAAGTATTAAGCATAGGTTTTGAAATGTTTTGGTCCATGGAAATTAACTTTAAGCGCCTGTCTGTACAATGAGCTCACTTTGGTGGTAGTATACTCTCCAGGACCTCTGCACCTGACCTACCTGTTCCAGAAACCTGAGAATAGATCCAGCTCGCGCCAATTGCAACTGCGAGCAATGCTGCACAGAGACCAGGTTTCCTCCTTGCAGGCTCCCTCTTGCAATCCAAACCTTTTCACCACAGCACAAATTCCTTGAATTGACTGGTCTGTTCAACTGCTAATCCAAATGGCAAGCTCAGGAAAACAAATAAGGCAGCACCAATGAAAATTTCCATAGACGGAACACTGAGCATGTCAAAGTGGAGTCCCTTAGCATCCACGGACGATGACATCACAATGGGCCCACATTGTTTACCTACCTGGCAGCAGCCATGATGCTTCATTCCTCATTCAGGTGTGAACCGTGCACATCAACAGGTGAGGGTGGAATTGTATTTCTTGGGTCAAGTGTGCCGTGTCACAGGGGTAGGGGGCATTGTTTAAAAATGCCCTTTTAGTACAGATTAGAATGATGCCTCATTACACCTTGGCAAGTACAGTACACACCAGCAGTCTTACCTATTTCTGGTAGAATGGTCCCTCAAAACTTGTTTTCTGAACATGTGCCTCCACTGTCAGCACAAGGGAATGTTAATAGGCTAGTCTGGGCAAAATCATTTTATGTTTTCCTCTTGGGAAGCTCCTTGCAGGTTCAGATCAGTTTAGTGACTGCAGGTCCTTTTACCTAAAGTATTAAGCATAGGTTTTGAAATGCTTTGGTCCATGGAAATTAATCTTTGCGCCTGTCTGTCCGATGAACTCACTTGGTGGCAGCATACTTCTCCAGGACCTCTGCACTCTGACCTACCTGTTCCAGAAACCTGAGAATAGTATCCAGCTCGCGCCAACTGCAACTGCGAGTGAATGCTGCACAGAGACCAGGTTTCCTCCTTGCTGGCTCTCTTTTGCAATCCAAACCTTTCACCACAGCACAAATTCCGCAAATTGACTGGTCTGTTCAACTGCTAATCCAAATGGCAAGCCTCAGAAAATAAATAGGGCAGCACCAATGAAAATTTCATAGACGGAACACTGAGCGTGTCAAAGTGGAGTCCCTTAGCATCCACGGACGATGACATCACAATGGGCCCACATTGTTACTCTACCTGGCAGCAGCCATGATGTCTTCACTTCCTCAGGCTGTGTGGAACCAGCACATCAACAGGTGAGGGTGGAATTGGGCTTCTGATCATGGTGCACAGACATAGGGTAGGCATTGTTTAAAAATGCCCTTTTGTACAGATTAGAATGATGCCTCATTACACCTTGGCAAGTACAGTACACACCAGCAGTCTTACTCTATTTCTGGTAGAATGGTCCTCAAAACTTGTTATTCTGAACATGTGCCTCACTGTCAGCACAAGGGAATGTTAATAGGCTAAGTCTGAGCAAAATCATATTTTGTTTTTTCCTCTGGGAAGCTGCCTTGCAGGTTCAGATCAGTTTAGTGACTGCAGGTCCTTTTACTCAGACATAGCATAGGCTTTGAAATGCTTTGGTCCATGGAAATCAACCTTGCGCCTGTCTGTCCGATGAACTCACTTTGGTGGTAGCATACTTCTACAGGACCTCTGCACCTGACCTACCTGTTCCAGAAACCTGAGAATAGATCCAGCTTCGCGCCACTGTAATCATGCAGCAATGCTGCACAGAGACCAGGTTCTCCTTGCAGGCCTCTCTTGCAATCCAAACCTTTCACCACAGCACAAATTCCTCGTAAATTGACTGGTCTGTTCAACTGCTAATCCAAATGGCAGGCCTAGGAAATAAATAGGGCAGCACCAATGAAGATTTCCATAGACTGGAACACTGAGCGTGTCAAGTGGAGTCCCTAGCATCCACGGACGATGACATCACAATGGGCCCACATTGCTTACCTACCTGGCAGCAGCCATGATGTTTCCATTCCTCAGTCAGGTGGAACCGTGCACATCAACAGGTGAGGTGGAATCGGATTTCTGGGTCAGGTGTGCCGTGTCACAGGGGTAGGGCACTGTCGAAAATGCCCTTTTGTACAGATTAGAATGATGCCTCATTACACCTTGGCAGTACAGTACACACCAGCAGTCTTACCTATTTCTGGCAGAATGGTCCTCAAAACTTGTTATCTGAACATGCCTCCACTGTCACCACAAGGGAATGTTACTAGGCTAAGTCTGGGGCAAAATCATTTTTTGCTTTCCTCTTGAGAAGCTGCCTTGCAAGTCCAGATCAGATTAGTGTCTGCAGGTCCTTTTACCTCAAGTATTAAGCATAGGCTTGGAAATGTTTTGTCCATGGAAATTAACTTTAGCGCCTGTCTGTCCGATGAGCTCACTTATGTGGTAGCATACTCTCCAGGACCTCTGCACCTGACCTACCTGTTCGAGAAACCTGAGAAACGGATCCAGCTAGCGCCACACTGCAACTGCAGTAGCAATGCTGCACAGAGACCAGGTTTCCTCCTTGCTGGCTCCCTCTTTTGCAATCCAAACCTTTCACCACAGCACAAATTCCTTGAATTGACTGATCTATTCAACTGCTAATCCAAATGGCAAGCTCAGAAAATAAATAGGGCAGCACCAATGAAAATTTCCATAGACGGAACACTGAGCGTGTCAAAGTGGAGTCCCTTAGCATCCATGGACGATGACATCACAATGGCCCACATTGTTTACCTACCTGGCAGCAGCCATGATGCTTCATTCCTCAGTCAGGTGTGGAACCGTGCACATCAACAGGTGAGGTAGAATTGCATTTCTGGGTCAAGTGTGCCGCAGTGCAGGTAGGAGCATTGTTTAAAAATGCCCTTTGTACAGATTGGAATGATGCCATTACACTCTTTGGCAAGTACAGTACACACCAGCAGTCTTACCTATTTCTGGCAGAATGGTCCTCAAAACTTGTTTTTGAACATGTGCCTGCCACTGTCAGCACAAGGAATGTTAATAGGCTAAGTCTGGGGCAAAATCATATTTTTTGTTTTCCTCTTGGGAAGCTGCCTTGCAGGTCTCAGATCAGTTTAGTGACTGCAGGTCCTTTTTACCTAAAGTATTACATAGGTTTTGAAATGTTTTGGTCCATGGAAATTAACTTTGCGCCTGTCTGTCCGATGAACTCACTTTGGCGGTAGCATACTTCTCCAGGACCTCTGCACCTGACCTACCTGTATCCAGAACCTAGAGAATAGGATCCAGCTCGCGCCAACTTGCAACTGCGAGCACATGCTGCACAGAGACCAGGTTTCCTCCTTGCAGGCTCCCTTGCAATCCAAACCTTTCACCACAGCACAAATTCCTAAATTGACTGGTCTGTTCAACTGCTAATCCAAATGGCAGGCTCAGAAAATAAATAGGGCAAGCACCCAATGAGTACTTCCATAGACGTGAACACTGAGCGTGTCAAAGTGGAGTCCCTTAGCATCCACGTGATCGCATGACATCACAATGGGCCCACATTGTTTACCTACCTGGCAGCAGCCATGATGCTTCATTCCTCAGTCAGGTGTGGAACCGGCACATCAACAGGTGAGGGTGGAATTGTATTCTTGGGTCAAGTGTGCCGTGTCACAGGGTAGGGGCATTGTTTAAAAATGCCCTTTGTACAGATTAGAATGATGCCTCATTACACCTGGCAAGTACAGTACACACCAGCAGTCTCTACCTATTTCTGGTAGAATGGTCCTCAAAACTTGTTATCTGAACATGTGCCTCCACTGTCACCACAAGGGAATGTTAATAGGCTAAGTCTGGGGCAAAATCATTTTTTTGTTTTTCCTCTTGATGAAGCTGCCTGCAAGTTCAGATCAGATTAGTGTCTGCAGTCCTTTTTACCTCAAGTATTAAGCATAGTTTTTGAAATGTTTTGGTCCATGGAAATAACTCTTGCGCTCTGTCTGTCCGATGAACTCACTTTGGTGGTAGCATACTTCCAGGACTCCTGCACCTGACCTTACCTGTTCCAGAAAACCTGAGAATAGGGATCCAGCTAGCGCCACTGGCAAACTAGCAGCAATGCCGCACAGAGACCGAGGGCTCTCTCCTGCAGGCTCCTCTTTGCAATCCAAACCTTTCACCACATGCACAAATTCTTAAATTGACTGGGTCTGTCCAACTGCTAATCCAAATGGCAAGCTCAGAAAACAAAAAGGGCAGCATCTCAATGAAAACTTCATAGACCGAACACTGAGTGTTGTCAAAGTGGAGTCCCCTTAGCATCCACGGATCGATGACATCACAATGGCCTCACATTACTTACCTACCTGGCAGCAGCCATGATGCTTCATTCCTCAGTCAGGTGTGGAACCGTGACATCAACAGAGGGTGGAATTGTATTTCTGGGCCAAGGTGCAGCTCACAGGGGTAGGGGCATTGTTTAAAATGCCCTTTGTACAGATTAGAATGATGCCTCATTCACACCCTTGGCAAGTACAGCACACACCAGCAGTCTTACCTTATTTCTGGTAGAATGGTCCTCAAAACTCGTTAGTCTGAACATGCCACCACTGTCACCACAAGGGAATGTTAATAGGCTAAGTCTCGAGCAAAATCATTTTTTGTTTTCCTCCTGACAGCTGGCTTTGCAAGTTCAGATCAGATTAGTGTCTGCAGGTCCTTTTTACCTCAAGTATTAAGCATAGGTTTTGGAAATGTTTTGGTCCATGGAAATTAACTTTGGCGCCTGTCTGTCCGATGAGCTCACTTTGGTGGTAGCATACTTCCAGGACCTCTGCACCTGACCTACCTGTTCGAGAAACCTGAGAATAGGATCCAGCTCGTGCTCAATTGCAACTGCAGCAATGCTGCACAGAGATCCAGGCTTCCTCCTGCTGGCTCCCTCTTTGCAATCCAAACCTCACCACAGCACAAATTCCATTGAATTGACTGATCTGTTCAATCGCTAATCCAAATGGCAAGTTTCAGAAAATAAATAGGGCAGCACCAATGAAAATTTCCATAGACGGAACACTGAGCGTGTCAAAGTGAGTCCCTTAGCATCCACGACGATGACATCACAATGGGCCCACATTGTCACCTACTAGGCAGCAGCCATGATGTTCATCTCTGTCAGGTGTGGAACCGTGCACATCAACAGGTGAGGGTAGAATTGTATTTCTTGGGTCAAGTGTGCCGTGTCACGGTAGGGGCATTGTTTAAAAATGCCCTTTGTACAGATTAGAATGATGCCTCATTACACCTTGGCAAGTACAGTACACACCAGCAGTCTTACTCATTTCTGGTAGAATGGTCTCAAAACTGTGTTATCTGAACATGTGCCACTGTCAGCACAAGGGAATGTATAGGCCAAGTCTGGGGCAAAATCATTTTGTTGTTTCTCTGAGAAGCTGCGCCTGCAAGTTCAGATCAGCTTAGTGTCTGCAGGTCCATTTTACCTCAAGATAAGCATAGGGTCAGAAATGTTTTAGTCCATGGGAAATTAACTTAAGTGCCTGTCTGTACGATGAGTCTCACTTGGTGGTAGCGGATACCTCCAGGACCTCTGCACCTGACCTACCTGTTCCAGAAACCTGAGAATAGGGATCCAGCTTGCAGCCACACTGCAACTGCGAGCAATGCTGCACAGAGACCAGGTTTCCTCCTGCAGGCTCCTCTTTGCAATCCAAACCTTTCACCACAGCACAAATTCCTTAACTGATCTGGTCTGTCTCAACTGCTAATCCAAATGGCAAGCTCAGAAAATAAAGATAGGCAGCACCAATGAAAATTTCCATAGACGGAACACTGAGTGTCAAAGTGAGTCCCTAGTATCCACGGACGCACTGTTAACATCAATGGGCAACACATTGCTTACCTCACCTGGACAGCCACAGATGCTTCATTCTCAGTCAGGTGTGGAACCGTGCACATCAACAGGTGAGGGTGGAATTGTATTTCTGGGTCAAGTGTAAGCCGTGTCACAGGGTAGAGCATTGTTTAAAAATGCCTTTGTACAGATTAGAATGATGCCTCATTACACCTGCAAGTACAGTACACACACCAGCAGTCTTACCTATTTCTGTAGAATGGTCCTCAAAACTTGTTTATTCTGAACATGTGCCTCCACCAGTCAAAGCACAAGGGAATGTTAATGTGGCTAAGTCTGAAGCAAATCATTTTTGTTTTTCCTCTGGGAAGCTGCCTTGCAGGTTCAGATCAGTAGCACTTCAGGTCCTTTTTACCTGCAAGTATTAAGCATAGGCTTTTGAAATGTTTTGTCCATGGAAATTAACTTCAGCCTGTCTGTCCGATGAACTCACTTTTGGTGGTAGCATACTCTCCAGGACCTCCTGCACCTGACCTACCTGTTCCAGAAACCGAGAAATAGGATCCAGCTCGCACTGTCTGCAACATGGCAATGCGTACAGAGACCCAGGTTTCTCTCCTTGCCACCCCTCTTGCAATCCAAACCTTTCACCACAGCACAAATTCCTCAGACTGACTGGGTCTGTTCAACTGCTAATCCAAATGGCAAGCTCAGAAAATAAGTAGGGCAGCACCAATGAAAGTGTACCTCCATAGACGGAACACTGAGCGTGTCAAAGTGGAGTCCCTTAGCATCCACGGATCTGATGACATCACCGGGCCCATTCATTGTTTACCTACCTGTGCTGCAGCCATGATGCTTCATTCATTCAGTCAGGTGTGGAACCGGTGCACATACATCCAACAGGTGAGGGTGGAATTGTATTTCTGGGTCAAGTGTGCCGTGGTCACAGGGGTAGGGGCACAGTTTAAAAATGCCTCTTTGTACAGATTAGAATGATGCCTCATTACACCTTGCGCATTAGTGGAACTAGCACACAACCAGCAGTCCTACCTATTTCTGGTAGAATGGTCCTCAAATACTTGTTGTACTGAACATGTGCCTCCACTGTCAGCAACAAGGGAATGAATGAATAGGCTCAGTCTGGAGGCAAAATCATATTTTGTGTTTTTTCCTCTTGGGAAGCTGCCTTTGCAGGTTCAGACTCAGCTATAGTGACTGCGAGGTCCCTTTTACCTAAAGTATTTAGCATAGGTTTTGGAAATGTTTTTAACCATGGAAATCAACTTTATGCCTGTCTGTCCTGGATGAACTCACACTTTGGTGGTAGCATACTCTCCAGGACCTCTTGCACCTGACCTACCTGTTCCAGAAACCTGAGAATAGGATCCAGCTCGCGCCTCACCTGCAACTGGCGAAGCAATGCTGCACAGAGACCAGGTTTCCTCCCTTGCAGGCTCCTCTTTTGCAATCCAAACTCTTCACCACACAGCACAAATTCCTTAAATCGACTGGTCTCGCCCTTCAACTGCTAATCCAAATGGCAAGCTCAGAAAATAAATAGGGGCAGCACCAATGAAAATTTCCATAGACGGAACACTGAGCGCATGTCAAAGTGGAGTCCCTTAGCATCCACGATCGACGACATCACAATGGGCCCACATTGTTTACCTACCTGGCAGCAGCCATGATGCTTCATTCCTCAAGGTCAGGTGTGGAACCGTGCACATCAACAGGTGAGGGTGGAATTGCATTTCTTGGGCCAAGTGTGCCGGGTCAGCCAGGGGTAGAAGCATCAGTTTAAAGATGCCACCCTTGTACAGGTATCAGAATGATGCCATCACACACCTTGGCAAGTACAGTGCTACCACCAGCAGCTTCCTGCCTATTTCTGGCAGGAATGGTCCTCAAAACTTGTTATCTGAACACGTGTGCCTCCACTGTCACTCACAAGGGAATGTTATTAGGCTGGGTGCTGCGGGCAAAATCATTTTTTGTTTTTCCTCTTGAAAAGCTGCCTTGTAAGTTCAGATCAGATTAGTGTCTGCAGGTCCTTTTACCTCAAGTATACATAGGTTTTGAAATGTTTTGGGTCCATGGAAATTAATCTCTTTGCGTCTGTCTGTCCGGGATGAGCTCACTCTTTGGTGGTAGCATACTCTCCAGACCTCTGCACCTGACCTACCTGTTCGAGGAAACCTGAGAAACGGATCCAGCTAGCGCCACTGCAACCGCGAAAGCACATGCTGCACAGAGACCAGGTTTCCTCCCTAGCTGGCTCCCTTCTTTGCAATCCAAACCTTTCACCACAGCACAAATTCCTTTGAATTGACTTTGATCGGCCCAACTGCTAATCCAAATGGCAAGCTCAGAAAATAAATAGGGCAGCACCATCTGAAAATTTCCATAGATCTTTGGAACAATCTGAGCACACAGCGCTGGAGTCCCCTAGCATCTCATGGATCGATGACATCAGCAATGGGCTCACACATTGTTTACCCACCTGGCAAGTGTTTCTTCATGATGCCTTCATTCCTCAGTCAGGTGTGGAACCGTGGCACATCGAACAGGTGAGTGTAGAACTGTATTTCTTGGGTCAAGTGTGTCGTGTCACAGGTAGGTGGGCATTGCTTCAGATGCCCTTGCACAGATTGAGTCTGATGCCTCATTACACCTCGGCAAGTACAGTGGCACACCAGCAGTCTTACTCTATTTCTGGCAGAGTCGGTCCTCAAAATCTTGTTTTCCTTGGGAACACGCGCCTCCTCTGCCGGCACAAGGGAATGTGCCATTAGGCTAAGTCTGGGGCAAAATCATATTTTGTTTTTTTCCTCTTGGGAAGCTGCCTGCAGGTTCAGATCAGTTTAGTGGACTGCAGGTCCTTTTTTTACTCTAAAGTATTAAGCATAGGTTGTTGCTTGGTCCATGGAAATTAACTTTGCGTCTGTCTGTCCGATGAACTCACTTTGGTGGTGTAGCATACTCTCCAGGACTCCTGCACTCCTGACCTTACCCTGTTCCAGAAACCTGAGAATAGATCCAGCTCTCGCGTCAATTGCAACTCATAGCTGCTGCACAGAGACCTCAGGTTTCCTCCTGCAGGCTCCCCTCTTGCAATCCAAACCTTTCACCACAGCACAAATTCCTTTAAAGTGACTGGTCTGTTCAACTGTTAATCCAAATGGCAAGCTCAGAAAACAAATAAGGCAGCAATAATGAAAATTTCCATAGACGGAACACTGAGCATGTCAAAGTGGGAGTCCCTAGCATCCACTGACGCATGACATCGTCAGCCGGGGCCCACATTGTTTTCTCCTACCTGGCAGCAGCTCATGATGCTTCATTCCTCATTCAGGTGTGGAACCGTACATCAACAGGTGAGACTCTGTATTTGGGTCAAGTGTGCTGTGTCACAGGGGTAGGGGCATTGTTTAAAATGCCCTTTTGTACAGATTAAATGATGCCTCATTACACCTTTGGCAAGTACAGTACACACCAGCAGTCTTACCTATTTCTGGTAGAAATGGTCCCTGTAACTGTTGAACATGTGCCCCACTGTCAGCACAAGGAATGTTAATAGCTAAGTCTGGGGCAAAATCATTTTTGTTTTTCCTCTGGGGAAGCCGCCTCTGCAGGTTCAGATCAGCTGAAGTACTGCAGTCCTTTTTACCTAAAGTATTAAGCATAGGTTTTGAAATGTTTTGGTCCATGGACAATTAACTGCGGCCTGTCTGTCCCGGCGAACTCACTTTGGTGGTAGCATACTCTCCAGGACCTCTGCACCTGACCTACCTGTTCCAGAAACCTGAGAATAGGACTCCAGCTCGCGCTCACTGCAACTGGCGAGCAATGCTGCACAGAGACCAGGTTTCCTCCTGCAGGCCCTCTTTTTGCACCAAACCTTTCACCACAGCACAAATTCCTTAAATTGACTGGTCTGTTCAACTGCTAATCCAAATGGCAAGCCTGTAGCAATAATAGCAGCACCACGAAAATTTCCATAGACGTGAACACTGAGCGTGTAAAAGTGGAGAGATCCTTCCTTAGCATCCACGGACGATGACATCACAATGGGCCCACATTGCTTACCTACCTGGTGTAGCAAATATGAGGCTTCATTCCTCAGTCAGGTGTGGAACCGTGAAAATATCAACAGTGAGGGTGGAATTGTATTTTTGGGTCAAGTGTGTGCTCGTGTCACAGTGGTAGGGGGCATTGCTTAAAAATGCCCTTGTACAGATTAGAATGATGCCTCATTACACCTGGCAAGGCTAGCAGTACACACCAGCAGTCTTACCTATTTCTGGCAGAATGGTCCTCAAAATCCTCTGTTATCTGAACATGTGCCTCCACTGTCAGCACAAGGGAATGCTACATTAGGCTAAGTCTGGGGTAAAAATCATTTGTTGTTTCTCCTCTTGAGAAGCTGCCTTGGCAAAGTTCAGATCAGTTTAGTGTCTGCATAGGTCCTTTACTCCAAAGTATTAAGCATAGGTTTTGAAATGTTTGGTCCATGGAAATTAACTTTATGTGCCTGTGTCTGGTCCGA
This sequence comes from Bufotes viridis, assembly GCA_033119425.1. Lineage (NCBI taxonomy): Eukaryota > Metazoa > Chordata > Amphibia > Anura > Bufonidae > Bufotes > Bufotes viridis. Next base: position 14,880 of record JAKVIS010001891.1, read on the forward strand.
TGAGCCTCACCTTGGTGGTAGCATACTTCTCCAGGACCCTGCAAACCTGACCTACCTGTTCGAGAAACCCAGAATAGGGATCCAGCTCGCGCCACTGTAACTGCGAGCAATGCTGCACAGAGACCAGGTTTCCTCCTGCTGGCTCTCTCTTTTTGCAATCCAAACCTTTCACCACAGCACAAATTCCTTGAATTGACTGATCTATTCAACTGCTAATCCAAATGGCAAGCTCAGAAAATAAATAGGGCAGCACCAATGAAAATTTCCATAGACTGAACACTGAGCGTAAGTCAAAGTGGAGTCCCTTAGCATCCACGGACGATGACATCACAATGGGCCCACATTGTTTACCTACCTGGCAGCAGCCATGATGCTTCATTCCTCAGTCAGGTGTGGAACCGTGCACATCAACAGGTGAGGGTGGAATTGTATTTCTGGGTCAAGTGTGCCGTGTCACAGGGGTAGGGGCATTGTTTAAAATGCCCTTTGTACAGATTTAGAATGATGCCCTCATTACACCTTGGCAAGTACAGTACACACCAGCAGTCTCACCTTATTTCTAGGTAGAATGGTCCTCAAAACTTAGCTTGAACATGTCCCACTGTCAGCACAAGGAATGTTAATAGGCTAAGTCTGGGGTAAAATCTACATTTGTTTTTCCTCTGGGGAAGCTGCCTTGCAGGTTCAGATCAGTTTAGCACTGCAGGTCCTTTACCTAAAGTATTAAGCATAGGTTTGAAATGTTTGGTCCATGGAAATTAACTCTTTGCGCCTGTCTGTCCGGATGACTACCTCCTTGTAGCCCCAGACCCTCTGCACCTGACCTACCTGTTCCAGAAACCTGAGTATCAGGGATTCAGCTCGCGCCACACTGTGTAACTGCAGCAATGCTGCACAGAGACCAGGCTTTCTCCTTGCAGGCTCCCTGCAACCAAACCTTTTCACCACAGCACAAATTCCTTAAAGTGACTGGTCTGTTCAACTGCTAATCCAGCTATAAGCCTGTAAAACAAATAAGGTAGCACCAATGAAAATTTCCTATAGACGGAACACTGAGCATGCCAAAGTGGGAGTCCCTTAGCATCCACGGACGATGACATCACAATGGGCCCAATATTTTCCTACCTGGCAGCAGCCATGATGCAAGCCATTCCTCATTCAGGTGTGGAACCGTGCACATCAACAGGTGAGGGTGGAATTGTATTTTTGGGTCAAGTGTGCTGTGTCAGAGGGGTAGGGGCATTGTTTAAATGCCCTTGTACAGAGATTAGAATGATGCCCATTACACCTTTAAGTAAGTACACACAATTCAGCAGTTTTACCTATTTCTGGTAGAATGGTCCTCAAAACTTGTTTTTCGAACATGTGCCTCCACTGTCAAAGCGCAAGGGAATGTGTTAATAGGCTAAGTCTGGGGCAAAATCATATTTTGTTTTTCCTTTCTTGGGAAGCTGCCTTGGCAGGTTCAGATCAGCCTAGTGACTGCAGGTCCTTTTACCTAAAGTGCTATTAAGCATAGGTTTTGAAATAAGGGCTTTTGGTCCATGGAAATCAATCTTGCGCCTGTCTGTCCGGTGACATGAACTCACTTTGGTGGTAGCATACTCTCCAGGACCTCTGCACCTGACCTACCTGTTCCAGAAACCTGAGAATAGGATCCAGCTTGCGCCAATTGTAACTGCGGTGCCAATGCTGCACAGAGCATCTTCAGGTTTCCTCCTGTGGTGTTCTTTGCAGTCCAAACCTTTCACCACAGCAAATTCCAATTGACTGGTTCTGTTCAACTGCTAATCCAAATGGCAAGTTTGTAGTATACTTCTAAATAGGGCAGCACCAATGAAAATTTCATAGACGAACACTGAGCGTGTAAAAGTGGAGTCCCTTAGTTAACCATGGACGATGACATCACAATGGGCCTAATATTGTTTACCTACCTGGCAGCAGCCATGAGGCTTCATTCCTCAGGTCAGGTGTGGAACCGTGCAATATCAACAGTGAGGGTGGAATTGTATTTCTTGGGTCAAGTGTGCCGTGTCAGGGGTAGGGGCATTGCTTTAAAATGCCCTTAGGCAGATTAGAATGATGCCTCATTACACCTTGGCAAGTACAGTACACACCAGCAAAGCCTTACCTATTTCTGGTAGAATGGTCCTCAAACGAAAGAGCCTGAACATAGCCTCCACTGTCAGCTAACAAGGAATGTGTTAATAGACTAAGTCTAAAGAAATCATTTTTTGTTTTTCTCCTCTTGAGAAGCTGCCTGTGTTCAGATCAGTTTAGTGTCTGAAGGTCCTTACCTAAAAGTATGTTAGGTTTTGAAATGCTTTAACTATGGAATAGTCTATAGCTTTGTCTGTCCTCAGTGAGTCACTGGTGGTAGCATACTTCTCCAGGACCTCTGCACCTGACCTACCTGTTCGAGAAACCTGAGAATAGGATCCAGCTCAAGGCCAATTGCAACTGCGAGCAATGCTGCACACAGAGACCAGGTTTCTCCTTGCTGGCTCCCTTTTTGCAATCCAAACCTTTCAATTCACAGCAATGTTCTTGAATTGACTATTATCTATTCAACTGCTAATCCAAATGGCAGCCAGAAAATAAAATGTAGCAGCACTACTGAAAATTTCCATAGATAAACACTGAGCGTGTCAAAGTGGAGTCCCCAAGATCCACGGATCGCATGACATCAATGGGGCCCACATTGTTTTACCTGGCCTGGCAGCAGAGCCATGATGCTTCATTCTCGGCCAGGGAACCATGCATACTGGGCTTCCACAGGTGAGTGGTAGAATTGTACTTGGGTCAAGTGTGCTGTGCCTGGGTTACAGGTAGGGGCATTGTTTAAAAATGCCCTTGCAGATTGAATGATGCCTCATTACACCTTGGCAAGTACACACACCAGCAGTCTTACCTATTTCTGGTAGAATGGTCCCTCAACCAGTTATCTGAAACATGCCTCCACTGTCAGCACAAGGGAATGTTAATAGGCTGTGAGCTCCAGTAAGAAATCATTTTTTTGTTTTTCCTCTTGAGAAGCCGCCTTGCAAGCATCAGACTGTTTAGTGCCTGCAGTGTCCTTCCTTACCCCAAGTATAGTTTAGTAGGTTTTGAAATGTTTTGTCCATGGAAATTAATCTTTGCGTTCTGTCTGCCTCGACTAGATGTTCGCCCACTTTTGGTGGTGGCATACTTCCAGAGTCCTCTGCACCTGACCTACCTGTTCCAGAAACCCGAGAATAGGATCCAGCTGCCACTGTAACCAATGCGAGCAATGCTGCACAGAGACCAGGTTTCTCCTTGCAGGCTCCTCTTTGCAATCCAAACCTTTTCACCACAGCACAAATTCTTTAAATTGACTGGTCTGTTCAACTGCTAATCCAAATGGCAAGCTCAGAAAATAAATAGGCAGCACCAATGAAAATTTCCATAGACGGAACACTGAGCGTGTCAAAGTGGAGTCCCTTAGCATCCACGGACGATGACATCAAGCAACGGGCCCAACATTGTTTACCTACCTGGCAGCAGCCATGATGCTTCATTCCTCAGCGTCAGGTGTGGAACCGCGCATATCACAGGTGAGGGTGGAATTGTATTTCTGGGTCAAGTGTCGTGCCTGCAGGGTAGGGGTTGGTTGAAAATGCCTCTTTGTACAGATTAGAATGATGCCTCATTATGTCTCCAGGTACAGTACACACCCGAATAGCTTACCTATTTCTGGTAATATGGTTCAAAAAACTTGTAAAGAGTTCGAACATGTGCCTCCACTTGTCAGCAATAAGGAATGTTAATAGGCTAAGTCTGGGGCAAAATCATTTTTGTTTTTCCTCTGAGAAGCTGCCTTGCAAGTTCAGATCAGTTTAGTGTCTAAGGTCCTTTTAATTTAAAGTATTAAGCATAGGATTTTGAAATGTTTTGTCCATGGAATTAATCCTTTGCGTCTGTCTGTCCGGAGCTCACTTTTTGGTGGTAGCATACTTCTCCAGGACCTCTGCACCTGACCTACCTTGTCGAAAACCTGAGAATGATCCAGCTCGCGCTCACTGCACCGCGAGCATGCTGCACAGAGAGACCAGGTTTCCTCCTTGCTGGCTCCTCTTTTGCAAATCCAAACCTTTCACCACAGCACAAATTCCTTTGGACGGCCGGATCTATTCAACTGCTAATCCAAATGTGCTTCTAGGTACAAATAGTGGGCAGCACCAATGAAAATTTCCATAGACGGGAACACTGAGCGTGTCAAAAAGTGGAGTCCCTAGCATCCACGGATCGATGACTATCACAATGGGCCCACATTGCTTACCTACTACAGCAGCCATGGGATGCTTCTATTCTCAGTCAGGTGTGGGAAGAACCGTGCACATCAAACAGGTGAGGGTGGGAATTGTATTTCTGGGTCAAGTGTGCCGTGCTCACAGGGTAGGGGCATTGTTTAAAAATGCCCTTGTGTCCAGATTAGAATGATGCCTCATTACACCTTGGCAAGTACAGTACACACCAGCAGTCTTACCTATTTCTGGTAGAATGGTCCTCAAAACTTGTTATCCTGAACATGTGCTCACTGTCAGCACAAGGGAAATGTTAATAGGCTAAGCTCCAGCAAAATCATTTTTTGTTTTTCCCTCTTGGGAAGCTGCCTTTGCAGGTTCAGACTCAGCTTAAGTGTCTGCAGGTCCTAGCCTGGGAAGTATTAAGCATAGGTTTTGAAATGTTTTGGTCCATGTGAAATTTTAATCCTATGCGCCTGTCTGTACTGACGAGCTCACTTTGGTGGTAGCATACTTCTCCAGACCTCTGCACCTGACCTACCTGTTCCAGAAACCTGAGAATAGATCCAGCTCGCGCCAACTGCAACTGCAGCAGCAATGCTGCACAGAGACCTCAGGTTTCCTCCTGCAGGCTCCCTTGTAACTGAACCTTTTCACCACAGCAATGTACTCCCTTTTTGAATTGACTGGTCTGTTCAACTGCTAATCCAAATGGCAAGCTCAGAAAAATAAGGCAGCACCAATGAAAAATTTAGACGGGAACACTGAGTATGCCAAAGTGGGTCTAGTGACGACGGACGATGACATCGCTGCTGGGGCCCACATTATACCTACTCATAGCAGCCATGTGATGCTTCATTCCCTATTCAGGTAGAACCCAGGTACACTCTAACAGGTGAGGGTGGAATTGTATTTCTTGGGTCAAGTGTGCCGGTCAGCGGGGTAGTGGCATTGTTTAAAATGCCCTTTTGTACAGATTAGAATGATGCCTTAGCATACCTTGGCAAGAACAGAGTACACACCAGCAGTCTTACATATTTCTGGTAGAATGGTCCTCAAAACTTCTTGTTGTGCCTGGAACATGTGCCTCCACTGTCAGCACAAGGGAATGTTAATAGCTCCAAGTCTGGGGCAAAAATCATTTTTTGTTTTTTTCTCTTGGGAAGCTGCCTTGCAAGTTCAGATCAGTTTAGTGTCTGCAGGTCCTTTTACCTCAAGTTAAGCATAGGTTTTGAAATGTTTTGGTCCATGGAAATTAACTTGCTGGCCTGTCTGTCCTGATGAGCTCTCACTTTGCGGTAGCATACTTCTCCAGGACCTCTGCACGACCTACCCAGCTCCAGAAACCTGAGATAGGATCCAGCTAGCCTCAAAATGTAACTATAATGCTGCACAGAGACCAGGTTTCCTTTTGTTGGCTCTCTTTTTGCAATCCAAACCTTCACCACAGCACAAATTTTTAATGACTGATTCACCCTAACTGCTAATCCAAATGGCAAGCTCAGAAAACAAATAAGGCAGCAATTTAATAGTGCCTCTCCATAGACGGAACACTGAGTATGTCAGTGAGTCCTTAGCATCCACGACGATGACATCACAATGGGCCTCCACACAGCTACCTACCTGGCAGCAGCCATGCGATGCTTCATGCCCCTAGTCAGGTGGAACCGTGTGCACATCAACAGGTGAGGGTGGAATTGTATTTTCTTGGGTCAAGTGTGCCGTGTCATCAGGGGTAGGGCATTGCTTAAAAATGCCCTCTTTGTACAGAGATTAGAATGATGCCTCAGTACACCTTAAGGTACAGAGGCCACACCAGCAGTCTTTACCTATTTCTGGTAGAATGGTCCTCAAAACTGTTATCTGAACATGCGCCTCCACTGTCAGCACATACAAGGGAATGTTACTAGTGCTAAGTCTCGGGGCAAAATCATTTTTTGTTTTTCCTCTTGGAGAAGCTGCCTTGCAAGTTCAGATCAGTTTAGTGTCTGCAGGTCCTTTTTCACTCAAGTATTAAGCCATAGGTTTTGGAAATGTTTTTGGTCCATGGAAATTAACTTTGGGTCTGTCTGTCCGATGAGCTTCACTTTTGGTGGTGTAGCATACCTTCTCCAGGACCTCTGCACCTGACCTACCTGTTCGAGAAACCCGAGAAACAGATCCAGCTAGCGCCAATTGCAACTGCGAAAGCAATGCTGCACAGAGACTCCAGGTTTCCCTCCCTTGCTGGCTCCCTCTTGCAACCAAACCCCACCACTAGCTCAAATTCCCTTTGAGTTGAGCTGATCTTATTCAACTGCTAATCCAGGTGGCAAGCTCTCAGTGAAAATAAATAGGGCAGCAACTCATTGAAAATTTCCATAAGACGGAACACTTGAGCGTGTCATTGTGCGGGAGTCACTTGGCATCCGCAGTCGATGACATCTACAATGGGCTCCACTATTGTTTACCTGGCCTGAGCAGCAGCCATGATGCAGCCATTCACAGTCAGGTGTGGAACCGTGCACATCAACAGGTGAGGTACCAGGCTTTGGGTCAAGTGTGCCGTGTCACAGGTAAAGCATTGTTTAAAAAATGCCCTTTTGTACAGATTTAGAATGAGTGCCTCATTACACCTTGGCAAGTACAGTACACACCCAGCAGTCTTACCTATTTCTGGTAGAATGGTCCTCAAAACCCTGTTATCTGAACATGTGCCTCCACTGTCAGCAACAAGGGAATGTTAATAGAGCTAAGTCTGGGGCAAAATCATTTTTGTTTCTCCTCTTGAGAAGCTGCCTTGCAAGTTCAGATCAGCTGGGTGTCTGCAGGTCCTTTTTACCTCAAGTGTTGGAGCATAGGTTTGAAATGTTAAGCTTGGTCCATGGAAATTAACTTTGCGTCTGTCTGTACTGATGAGCTCTACTTTGGTGGTGGCGTGCTTCTCCAGGACCTCTGCACCTGACCTACCTGTTCCAGAAACCTGAGAATAGGATCCAGCTCTCAAGGGCTCAGTTGCGGCTGCGAGCAATGCTGCACGAGACCAGGTTTCCTCCTTGCAGTAGCTCCTCTTTTTGCAATCCAAACCTTTCACCACAGCACAAAGCCCTTCGAATTGACTGGTCTGTCTCAACTGCTAGTCCGATGGCAAGCTCAGGAAAACAAATGAGGGCACTTTCAATGAAAGGCTCCATAGGATCGGAACACTGAGCGTGTCAAAGTGGAGTCCCTTAGCATCCACGGACGATGACATCACAATGGGCCCACTATTGTTTACCTACCTGGCAGCAGCCAAGGATGCTTTTCATTCCTCAGTCAGGTGTGGAAACCGTGCATCATCAACCGGTGAGGGGTGGAATTGTGTTTCTTGGGTCAAGTGTGCCGCTGTCAGAGGGTAGAGGCATGCTTTAAAAGTGCCCTTTGTACAGATTAGTATTGATGCCTCATCACACCTTGTGCAAAGTACAGTACACACCAGCAGTCTCTACCTATTTCTGGTGTAATATGGTCCTCCAAAACTTGTTAGACTGAGTCATGTGCCTCCACTGTCCCAGCACAAGGGAATGTTAATAGGCTAAGTCTGCGGGGCAAAATCATTTTTTGTTTTTCCTCTTGAGAAGCTGCCTTGCAAGTTCAGATCAGTTTAGTGTCTGAAGGTCCTTTTTACCTAAAAGTACTAAGCATAGGTTTTGAAATGTTTTTGGTCCATGGAAATTAACTTTGCGCTCTGTCTGTCCGATGAAGCTCTCACTTTTGGTTGGTAGCATACTTCTCCAGGACCTCTGCACCCTGTTCTACCTGCCTGTTCGAGAAACCTGAGAATAGAGGATCCAGCTCGCGCTCAATTGCAACCACGAGCAATGCTGCACAGAGTACTCAGGTTTCCTCCTTGCTGGCTCCTCTCTTGCAACCCAAGCCTTTCACCACTGCTTTACAAATTCGCTTGAATTGGCTGGGATCTCATTCAACTGCTAATCCAAATGGCAAGCTCATGATAAATAGTGGCAGCACCAATGAAAAATTTCCATAGATCGGAACACTGAGCGCGTCAAGTGGAGTCCCCTTACGCATCCTCCACGGATCGATGACATCACGATGGGCTCCACATTGTTTACCTTCCTGGCAGCAGCCATGATGCTTCATTCACCTCAGTCAGGTGGGAACCGCACATCAACAGGTAGGGTAGAATTGTATTTCTGGGTCCAAGTGTGCCGTGTCACAGGGGGTAGCATTGTTTAAAATGCCCTTTTTGTACAGAGATTAGAATGATGCCTCATTACACCTTGGCAAGTACAGTACACACCAGCAGTCTTACCTATTTCTGGTAGAATGGTCCTCAAAACTTGTTATCTGAACATGTGCCTCCACTGTCAGCACAAGGAATGTTAATAGGCTAAGTCTGGGGCAAAATCATTTTTGTTTTTCCTCTTGAGAAGCTGCCTTGCAAGTTCAGATCAGTTTAGTGTCTGCAGGTCCTTTTACCTCAAGTATTAAGCATAGGTTTTGAAATGTTTTGGTCCATGGAAATTAACTTTGCGTCTGTCTGTCCGATGAGCTCACTTTGGTGGAAGCATACTTCTCCAGGACCTCTGCACCTGACCTACCTGTTCCAGAAACCTGAGAATAGGATCCAGCTCGCGCTCAATTGCAACTGCGAGCAATGCTGCACAGAGACCAGGTTTCCTCCCTTGCAGGCTCCCTCTTTGCAATCCAAACCTTTCACCACAGCACAAATTCCTTGAATTGACTGGTCTGTTCAACTGCTAATCCAAATGGCAAGCTCAGAAAACAAATAAGGCAGCACCAATGAAAATTTCCATAGACGGAACACTGAGCATGTCAAAGTGGAGTCCCTTAGCATCCACGGACGATGACATCACAATGGGCCCACATTGTTTACCTACCTGGCAGCAGCCATGATGCTTCATTCCTCATTCAGGTGTGGAACCGTGCACATCAACAGGTGAGGGTGGAATTGTATTTCTTGGGTCAAGTGTGCCGTGTCAAAGGGGTAGTGGCATTGTTTAAAAATGCCCTTTTGTACAGATTAGAATGATGCCTCATTACACCTTGGCAAGAACAGTACACACCAGCAGTCTTACATATTTCTGGTAGAATGGTCCTCAAAACTTGTTATCTGAACATGTGCCTCCACTGTCAGCACAAGGGAATGTTAATAGTCTAAGTCTGGGGCAAAATCATTTTTTGTTTTTTCTCTTGGGAAGCTGCCTTGCAAGTTCAGATCAGTTTAGTGTCTGCAGGTCCTTTTTACCTCAAGTATTAAGCATAGGTTTTGAAATGTTTTGGTCCATGGAAATTAACTTTGCGTCTGTCTGTCCGATGAGCTCACTTTGGTGGTAGCATACTTCTCCAGGACCTCTGCACCGGACCTACCTGTTCCAGAAACCTGAGAATAGGATCCAGCTAGCGCTCAAATGCAACTGCGAGCAATGCTGCACAGAGACCAGGTTTCCTCCTTGCTGGCTCCCTCTTTTGCAATCCAAACCTTTCACCACAGCACAAATTCCTTGAATTGACTGATCTATTCAACTGCTAATCCAAATGGCAAGCTCAGAAAACAAATAAGGCAGCACCAATGAAAATTTCCATAGACGGAACACTGAGTATGTCAAAGTGGAGTCCCTTAGCATCCACGGACGATGACATCACAATGGGCCCACATTGTTTACCTACCTGGCAGCAGCCATGATGCTTCATTCCTCATTCAGGTGTGGAACCGTGCACATCAACAGGTGAGGGTGGAATTGCATTTCTTGGGTCAAGTGTGCCGTGTCACAGGGGTAGGGGCATTGTTTAAAAATGCCCTTTTGTACAGATTAGAATGATGCCTCATTACACCTTGGCAAGTACAGTACACACCAGCAGTCTTACCTATTTCTGGTAGAATGGTCCTCAAAACTTGTTATCTGAACATGTGCCTCCACTGTCAGCACAAGGGAATGTTAATAGGCTAAGTCTGGGGCAAAATCATTTTTTGTTTTTCCTCTTGAGAAGCTGCCTTGCAAGTTCAGATCAGATTAGTGTCTGCAGGTCCTTTTTACCTCAAGTATTAAGCATAGGTTTTGAAATGTTTTGGTCCATGGAAATTAACTTTGCGTCTGTCTGTCCGATGAGCTCACTTTGGTGGTAGCATACTTCTCCAGGACCTCTGCACCTGACCTACCTGTTCGAGAAACCTGAGAAACAGATCCAGCTAGCGCTCAATTGCAACTGCGAGCAATGCTGCACAGAGACCAGGTTTCCTCCTTGCTGGCTCCCTCTTTTGCAATCCAAACCTTTCACCACAGCACAAATTCCTTGAATTGACTGGATCTATTCAACTGCTAATCCAAATGGCAAGCTCAGAAAATAAATAGGGCAGCACCAATGAAAATTTCCATAGACGGAACACTGAGCGTGTCAAAGTGGAGTCCCTTAGCATCCACGGACGATGACATCACAATGGGCCCACATTGTTTACCTACCTGGTAGCAGCCATGATGCTTCATTCCTCAGTCAGGTGTGGAACCGTGCACATCAACAGGTGAGGGTGAAATTGTATTTCTTGGGTCAAGTGTGCCGTGTCACAGGGGTAGGGGCATTGTTTAAAAATGCCCTTTTGTACAGATTAGAATGATGCCTCATTACACCTTGGCAAGTACAGTACACACCAGCAGTCTTACATATTTCTGGTAGAATGGTCCTCAAAACTTGTTATCTGAACATGTGCCTCCACTGTCAGCACAAGGGAATGTTAATAGGCTAAGTCTGGGGCAAAATCATTTTTTGTTTTTCCTCTTGGGAAGCTGCCTTGCAAGTTCAGATCAGTTTAGTGTCTGCAGGTCCTTTTTACCTCAAGTATTAAGCATAGGTTTTGAAATGTTTTGGTCCATGGAAATTAACTTTGCGTCTGTCTGTACGATGAGCTCACTTTGGTGGTAGCATACTTCTCCAGGACCTCTGCACCTGACCTACCTGTTCCAGAAACCTGAGAATAGGATCCAGCTCGCGGCTCAATTGCAACTGCGAGCAATGCTGCACAGAGACCAGGTTTCCTCCTTGCAGGCTCCCTCTTTGCAATCCAAACCTTTCACCACAGCACAAATTCCTTGAATTGACTGGTCTGTTCAACTGCTAATCCAAATGGCAAGCTCAGAAAACAAATAAGGCAGCACCAATGAAAATTTCCATAGACGGAACACTGAGCATGTCAAAGTGGAGTCCCTTAGCATCCACGGACGATGACATCACAATGGGCCCACATTGTTTACCTACCTGGCAGCAGCCATGATGCTTCATTCCTCATTCAGGTGTGGAACCGTGCACATCAACAGGTGAGGGTGGAATTGTATTTCTTGGGTCAAGTGTGCCGTGTCACAGGGGTAGGGGCATTGTTTAAAAATGCCCTTTTGTACAGATTAGAATGATGCCTCATTACACCTTGGCAAGTACAGTACACACCAGCAGTCTTACCTATTTCTGGTAGAATGGTCCTCAAAACTTGTTATCTGAACATGTGCCTCCACTGTCAGCACAAGGGAATGTTAATAGGCTAAGTCTGGGGCAAAATCATTTTTGTTTTTCCTCTTGAGAAGCTGCCTTGCAAGTTCAGATCAGTTTAGTGTCTGCAGGTCCTTTTACCTCAAGTATTAAGCATAGGTTTTGAAATGTTTTGGTCCATGGAAATTAACTTTGCGTCTGTCTGTCCGATGAGCTCACTTTGGTGGTAGCATACTTCTCCAGGACCTCTGCACCTGACCTACCTGTTCCAGAAACCTGAGAATAGGATCCAGCTAGCGCTCAATTGCAACTGCGAGCAATGCTGCACAGAGACCAGGTTTCCTCCTTGCTGGCTCCCTCTTTGCAATCCAAACCTTTCACCACAGCACAAATTCCTTGAATTGACTGGATCTATTCAACTGCTAATCCAAATGGCAAGCTCAGAAAATAAATAGGGCAGCACCAATGAAAATTTCCATAGACGGAACACTGAGCGTGTCAAAGTGGAGTCCCTTAGCATCCACGGACGATGACATCACAATGGGCCCACATTGTTTACCTACCTGGCAGCAGCCATGATGCTTCATTCCTCAGTCAGGTGTGGAACCGTGCACATCAACAGGTGAGGGTGGAATTGTATTTCTTGGGTCAAGTGTGCCGTGTCACAGGGGTAGGGGCATTGTTTAAAAATGCCCTTTGTACAGATTAGAATGATGCCTCATTACACCTTGGCAAGTACAGTACACACCAGCAGTCTTACCTATTTCTGGTAGAATGGTCCTCAAAACTTGTTATCTGAACATGTGCCTCCACTGTCAGCACAAGGGGAATGTTAATAGGCTAAGTCTGGGGCAAAATCATTTTTTGTTTTTTCCTCTTGAGAAGCTGCCCTGCAAGTTCAGACATGCTCAGTGTCTGCAGGTCCTTTTACCTCAAGTATTAAGCATAGGTTTTGAAATGTTTTGGTCCATGGAAATTAACTTCTTGCGTCTGTCTGTCCGATGAGCTCACTTTGGTGGTAGCATTTCCAGGACCTCTGCACCTGACCTACCCAAGCTCCAGAAACCTGAGAATAGGAGTCCAGCTCACGCCACTGCAACTAAGCAGCAATGCTGCACAGAGACCAGGTTTCCTCCTTGCAGGCCTCTTTGCAATCCAAACTCACCACAGCACAAATTCCTTGAATTGACTGGTCTGTTCAACTGCTAATCCAAATGGCAAGCTCAGAAAACAAATA
>JAKVIS010001892.1:0-27683 GCA_033119425.1 Bufotes viridis
TGCCCCCACCACTCACCGAGGGCTCTCGGACTCCCCCACAACCCCAGCATCGGTTCTGTGGTTAATCACCATCCTAGCGTTCGGTAGCTGCTCGGGTGCCGTTCACTCCTGGCGGAAATAGCGTCACGAACGTCGCGCCCTCTGGGATCAGCCGATGACGTCACGGACAAGTCGGTAGTTGTTTGTGCTTGTGCCGTGACGCTCCTTGGTGGGCGGGGCTATGATGGGCGTGTTATAGGTGGGCGGTGCTGTAATGGCCCTATTATGGGTGGGCGCCTGTAAGGGTCTGCGTACCGCCGCCAGTTCTGGCTGGGGTTGTAAATGGAGCGCTTCTTGTGCTTTGTTCTGAAAACTGGGGGCACGTTTAGGAAGACGGGCGGGATGCCAGACTTGGCGCATGCGTGCTGTATACCGTGTGAAAACAATATGTTATCTGTGTCACGCCATAGTGCATTCCTTCCCTAAATGGTGCAGTAGTTACGCAAGGCAACCAAACCGGTCCCTGCCGGACTGGCACCTGAGGTGGAAAATGACAGCTGGAATCTGACAGGTTGCCATTGGCGACCAGTTCATTGCCTAAAAGGCAGCAGCAGGAAGTGGTTATGACTGCCTTTTCCCTAACTGAATTTGAAAATATGACAGCCGTATTTTTTAACCCCTTCAGGACGCTTTGCAAATCTGAGGTGTCACTTTATGTGGTAATAACTTTGCAGGCATTTACTTATCCAACCAATTTCTTTATAACACATTGGGGGTAGGGTTGGCACCTTTCCCAACAGGGGCGGACTGGGCAGGGGGGCAATTGCCCCCCGGGCCTCTATAAATGGCCCCCGTCGGTGCAAACACTAGTGTCACCCAGGGCCAGCCATTGGGCTGTGCATGTGCCCTGCCGCTGCCCTGGTGACAAGTAAGGGCGGCCGGCGGCAGGGCACAGTAGGAGATAAGCGTTTCCATTGCACTCATCTCCATAGTCATCTGTATCGCCATCCTCAGGACGGCGATACAGATGTCTGTGCTGCGGCAGAGGAGGGAGCGGCGTTTCCCCTCCCTGTTCCTCTGATAGGCTGCTGGCCTAGTGCTGGCAGCCTATCAGAGGTCGGTGCAGGCGGCACGATGACGCCATCGCGCAGCCGGAGCGGTAGTAGCGAGGGACACAGGCCGGAAGAGGCCTGCATCGCATTGCTGGAGGTAAGTATAAGTGTTTTTTTTTTGTTTGTTTTTTTGGGGGCTACTGGCACATGATAAGGGGGGTGAGACAACTGGCACATAAGGTGACTACTGGCACATAAGGAGGGGCTACTGGCACATAAGGGGGGGGGGGACTACTGGCACATAAGGGGAGGCTGTGAGCGGCCAACATCTATCCTCTCCGCAATGCTCAGCCTCCTGTGACAGATCAGGAGAGCGGAGGTGTAGGGGGCAGAGATACAGTTGTGTTCAAAATCATTCAACCCCCACTGAAATTGAGTGTTTTGGCCAGTTTGACATTGATTTGATCATTTCAGCCATCTTGTTTACAATTAAATCAAAGAGGCGCTTGTAAGTCAGACAAATATAACATAACATTTATAATGAAATAACCACAAATGTCTTTTCTGTGCTCACATCATTATCAGTTTTATTAAACCCCCAAGTGACATTCAATCTTAGTACTTAGTACAACATCCGTTTCCAGTTATAACAGCTTTTAAACGTGAAGCATAGCTTGACACAAGTGTCTTGCAGCGATCTACGGGTATCTTCGCCCATTCTTCATGGGCAAAAGCCTCCAGTTCAGTCACATTCTTAGGCTTGCGCGCTGCAACTGCTTTCTTTAAGTCCCACCAGAGGTTCTCAATCGGATTTAAGTCTGGTGACTGCGATGGCCACTTCAAAATGTTCCAGCCTTTAATCTGCAACCATGCTCTAGTGGACTTGGAGGTATGCTTGGGATCATTGTCCTGTTGAAAGGTCCAACGTCTCCCAAGCCTCAGGTTTGTGACGGACTGCATCACATTTTCATCCAATATCTCCTGGTACTGAAGAGAATTCATGGTACCTTGCACACGCTGAAGCTTCCCTGTACCTGTAGAAGCAAAACAGCCCCCAAAGCATGATTGACCCCCGCCATGCTTCACAGTAGGCAAAGGTGTTCTTTTCTTCATAGGCCTTGTTCTTCCTCCTCCAAACATAGCGTTGATCCATGGGCCCAAACAGTTCTAATTTTGTTTCATCAGTCCACAGAACACTATCCCAAAACTTTTGTGGTTTGTCCACATGACTTTTGGCATACTGCAGTCGACTCTTCTTATTCTTTGGAGACAGCAAGGGGGTGTGCCTGGGAGTTCTGGCATGGAGGCCTTCATTACGCAGTGTGCGCCTTATTGTCTGAGCTGAAACTTCAGTACCCGCATCTGACAAATCTTTTTTCAGTTCCTCAGCAGTCACACGGGGACTTTTCTCCACTTTGCGCTTCAGGTAGCGCACAGCAGTCGAAGTCAGCATCTTCTTTCTGCCACGACCAGGTAGCGTTTCAACAGTGCCCTTTGCCTTGAATTTGCGAATGATGCTTCTATGGTGTCTCTTGGTATGTTTAACATCTTTGCAATCTTCTTATAGCCATTGCCCTTCCTATGAAGAGAAATCACCTCTTCTCTTGTCTTCCTGGACCATTCTCTTGACTTCAAGTTCACCATGTCTGTAAACACACCAGTAAATGTCTAGAAGGAGCTGAGTATCACAGTCATTTTACATCTGCCTAATTGGTGCTTATTATGCTTGATTGCTGCTCCTTGACATCCACAGGTGTTTAGTCTAAGCTCTGCACGGTTTCCCCATGTAGCGGGAGCACGGACCCGGCTCTCACATGAGAGCCAGGGCCCTGCTCTAACAGCCCGAACCGGCAGGAGTGCCCGATCCAGGCTGTTTAACACTTTACATGCCAATGGTGCCCGCTGCATGTAAAGTGGTAACAGAGGAGTGGACTCCCTCTGTCTCCCCATCAGCACCCTGTAAATGCGATTGCAGGGTGCTGATGTGCTGGGAAGCTTACCTGGCTTCCCATCAGGGCCTGAGCCTGTCTTCCGGCATCTCCAGCAGACTGTGTCTCTCTGGCGCAGCCTGCTGGTCAAAGTTGGAATAGCATTGCTATTAAAATGTAATGCATTATAGACATAATGCATTACATTTTAAAAGCAATCAAAATACTGTATATTATAGTCCCCTTGTGGGACTATTAAGTAGTAAAAAATAGAAAAAAATACACATTTATTAAATAAAAAATTCCATAAAATAAAAAATATGCTTATTTTCCATTGAGAATACGCTTTTCAATGAAAAAATTGCAAAAGAAAATATCCCCCATATGTTTGGTATTGCCGCGTCCGTAAAGACCTGGACTACATAAATATTACGTAAATTATCCCCTATAGTGAACGCCGTAAAAAAAAAAGACAGAATTTCTAATTTATTCTTAGTTTCCACCGAAAAAAATGTAATAACAAGCGATCAAAAGCGGCATTTACTCCAAATTGATACCAATTAAAAATACAAGTCTTCCCTCAAAAATAAAGCCCTCAATCAACTCCATAGAATAAAAAATAAAAAAGTTATGGGTCTTGGGAAGTGGCAATGCAAAATAATTTTTGGGTTAATAAAAGGGGTTTTATTGCAAAAAAAAGTAGTAAAACGTAAAAAAAATTATAAGTATTTAGTATCACTGTAATCGTACTGACCCAGAGAATAAAGATATTATGTTATTTGTACCGAAAAATGAACGCCGTAAAATTTAAAATGTAAAAACGCAGTGGCAGTATTGCTATTTTTCCCATCTCCCTCCCAGAAAGAGTTAATAAAAGTTAATCAGAAAGTTACATGTACCCCAAAATGGTGCCATTAAAAACTACATCTTGTCTCGTAAAAAACAAGCCCTCACAAAGCTATATATAAATAAAATAAAAAAGTTATAGCTCTTGGAACGAGACCATGAAAAAGCAAGTAAAGCGCATTGGTCATAAAGGCCCAAACAGGCTTGGTCACTAAGAGGTTAAGGGGTTGAATAATTGTGTCAATGAAGAAAAACACATTTAATACTGTATTACAAAAACAATTGATGTCATTTTAGTTGCATTTGGTTCTTTAAAAAGTCCTTGTAAGATTTCATTCTGAACACAATTACAAATGTACACTAAATTCCTAAAACCCTTTACAGCATTGGGGGTTGAATAATTTTGAACACAACTGTATCTGTCAATGCTGTCAAAGGAGGCTGTGCTCTCCTCCCGCAGCTCCCGCCCAGCCTCTTGTGACAGCGAATCAGGAAGTAGAGCGGGTACAAGCAGTCCGTGAACGCTGAGTGTTTGTAAACAATTAAGGACATAGTATGTTTCACTGTGTCCCAGTTATCGAACAAATAGGAAGTGATCTACATCACTTCCTGTTCATTCCTGATTGTGGTTATAGTAAGCATGCTCTGTTCTCATGTTATAAATGAACAGGAACACTCAGTATAGAGGATGTCTGTAAATTGGTAATATGGGCTGTAGAAAAAGACATTGAGAACTCTGTGTGTCTCTGAGTACTCTGTCCTCAATCTCTTTTCCATTTTAAAAGGAAATATCAGGGTATTTCCCAGAAGCCCTAAATATAAAGTAAAAAATTAGGGCTGCGGAAATTAACGGTGATGTAGATCACTTTCTTTTTATTCATAATTGGGGACACAGTAAACATGCTAGGTCCTCAATTATTTACAAACACACAGTGATCACTGCGTGTTTGTGCCTCACTCCGCTTCCTGACACACTGTCACAGGATATACTATAAGACAGAGTTCAGACTAAGCATGATGGCTGCACAATACAACATAAACAGATAGCAAAAAATAGGAAAAGGGGCTCATTCAAAAAAATGGAATGAAAGAAGCTCTTGATGCATATCTGCTTAGTCTGAACTCTGTCTTATAGTATATATTGAGGGTGGCACCTCTTTTGGACTGAGCAACGCCCAAGTACCTGGGACTTCTCAGCACAAAAGCAATTTAGCTGGTTCCTGCAGTGCCCTGAATAAAAGGAGACTGGTAAGTCTATAAGAGGCAGTATCTGTAGTGTTAGGGACGCTTGTGCTGAAGCCGCCGTGACGTGGTACTTGGGCCCGACATACTTTTGATCAAAAATGTGCGCTAAGAGCTTCCTTCATTCCATTTTTTTGGAATGAGACCCTTTTCCTATTTTTTGCTATCAGTTTATGATGTATTGTGCAGCCATCTTTTAACCAACACTGTCACAGGAGGCTGAGCAGGCGGTGCGGAGAGGAGAGCTCAACCTCCTAGGATTGCACTGCAAGCTGTCTCTGCCCACACACCCGCTCTGCCAATCTGTGACAGGAGGCTGAGCATTGTGGAGAGGAGAGGCGTCGGCCACTCACTGTGCTCTCCTCCTGCAGCACTCGACCAGCTGGCACATTTTCTCTCCTCCCTGCTGGGACACAGAGCAGCGTCCAGCGGGGAGGAGAGAATACACAGATGCAGCACTGTATTAGCCAGAAAATGACACTTTTGGCATTATACCAAAAATGCTATTTTCGGCTGATATGTTTCGGTGGTCAATATATCGGAGCAGCCCTAGTTTATTTTGTTTTCCTGTGTTGTAATTTACATAGCTGACAAAAGTGGCAAGGGGGGGTCAGGAGGAGGCAGGGGAAAAGGGAAAGCAGATGTGGGGCTCAGTGTGCCTCTGGGTGTTACTTGCCCCTTGGGCCAAAAGTTGCCAGTCAGCCCCTGTTTCCCAACAAAAAATACCTGCCACGTTAAGCCACGCACCCCAAAGGGGGTGTGGTTGTGGGGAAGTGGCTTAACACAGGGTGTTAAGTTGCTATGTCGTAATTTGGCTCCCATTATTATTAGTGCCCCCCAGTAATATTAATGCCTCCATTAGTGCCCCCCAAAATTGATAATGCCCCCTATTAGTGCCCCCGGTTATAGTAATGTCTCTGTTAGTGCCCCTCAGAATTAGTGATGCCCCCATTAGTGCTCCTCAGAATTAATAATGCCTCCATTAGTTCCCCAGAATTAATAATGCCCCCATTAGTGCCCCCGGTAATAGCAATGCCCCCATTAGTGCCCCCAGTAATATTAATGCCTCCATTAGTGCCCCCCAGAATTGATAATGCCCCCTATTAGTGCCCCCAGTTATAGTAATGTCTCTGTTAGTGCCCCCCAGAATTAATAATGCCTCCATTAGTGCTCCCCAGAATTAATAGTGGCCCGGTAATAGTAATGCCCCCATTAGTGCCCCTGGTAATAGTAATGACCACATTAGTGCTCCCCAGAATTAATAGTGCCCCCAGTAATAGTAATGCCCCATTAGTGCCCCGGTAATAGTAATGACCCCATTAGTGCTCCCGGATTAATAATGCCTCCATTAGCATCCCCAGTAATACTAATGCCTCCATAAGTGCCCCCCTGAATTAATAATGCCCCTATTAGTTCCCCCCAGTTATATTAATGCCCCTATTAGTGCCCCCCCAGAATTAATAATGCCCTCATTACTGCCCCCCAGAATTAATGCCCCCATTGGTGCTTCTAGTAGTGATGTCGCGAACATAAAATTTTCAGTTCGCGAACTTCCGCAAATGTTCGCGAACGGGCGAACCGGGCGAACCGCCATAGACTTCAATTGGCAGGCGAATTTTAAAACCCACAGGGACTCTTTCTGGCCACAATAGTGATGGGAAAGTTGTTTCAAGGGGTCTAACACCTGGACTGTGGCAGGCCGGAGGGGGATCTATGGCAAAACTCCCATGGAAAATTACGTAGTGGACGCAGAGTCGGGTTTTAATCCATAAAGGGCATAAATCAACTAACATTCCTAAATTGTTTGGAATAACATGCTTTAAAACATCCAGTGTGTGTATACCATCAGGTATGATGTTGTATCGATCAGGTAGTGTAAGGGTTACGCCCGCTTCACAGACATTGACAGACCAAACTCCCCTTTTAATGCACCGCAAACAGTTCATTTGCACAACCGCAAACTCCCCATTTGCACAAGGTTGGATACCAAGCTAGCCACGTCCCGGTGATGTCATTGAAGGTTTCTTCCTCCACCCAGCCACGTACAACACCAAGGCTCCCCAAAAGGTGAATTGAATTGATTTTTCGAACGGGGAGATGGTTAAAAAAATGCTGGCTCCCTCCACTCTGTTTTAATCCACGGTCACTGCGTCTGCGCCGTGCAATTTACTGTCACACCCGATATAAGTGGTATTTTCTGTAGTACTATTCTCATCAATTTAATCCCTCTAACGTCCCCAATCTGGGGGCCATCTATTGAATTGATTTTTCGAACGGAGAGATGGTTAAAAAAACGCTGGCTCCCTCCACTCTGTTTTAAACCACGGTCACTGCGTCTGCACCGTGCAATTTACTGTCACACCCGATATGAGTGGTATTTTCTGTAGTACTATTCTCATCAGTTTAATCCCTGTTACATCCCATATCAGGGATTGCCTTTTGTGAAAAAAGTTGAGCTGGAGGAGGATGGTGCGTCAAGGTTCTTAGCGGAAGCTGTTGAAGATTGGGTATCCTGTCTAAGCCAGTCAACTACGTCCTCAGAATTTTTCGGGTTCAGGGTACGTGGCCTCTGAACACTAGGCATTATTCCAGGGACAGTGGAAATCACAGCACCACGACCACGACGGCCCCTGCGGTGGCCTGCCTCGCCTCATTTTTTCGATAAGTGGTACTGTGCCACCCGGTATCAGTGGTTGGCACTGGCAGTGGGCACACTACAGTCAGTGGAAGTCGGCCTGACACACACTAGCAGCAGGCAAGCAACTGAAATTAGACTAATGTGTAAAAATTAAATGCCTTATTTATCGGCAAGCTACTGTGCCACCTGGTATCAGTGGTTGGCACTGGCAGTGGGCACACTGCAGTCAGTGGAAGTGGGCCTGACACACAATGGCAGCAGGCAAGCAACTGAAATTAGACTAATGTGTAAAAATTAAATGCCTTATTTATCGGCAAGCTACTGTGCCACCTGGTATCAGTGGTTGGCACTGGCAGTGGGCACACTACAGTCTGTGGAAGTGGGCCTGACACACACTGGCAGCAGGCAAGCAACTGAAATTAGACTAATGTGTAAAAATTAAATGCCTTATTTATCGGCAAGCAACTGTGCCACCCGGTATCAGTGGTTGGCACTGGCAGTGGGCACACTACAGTCAGTGAAAGTTGGCCTGACACACACTAGCAGCAGGCAAGCAACTGAAATTACACTAAAGTGTAAAAATGAAATGCCTTTTTTGATGCAAAGTCCTGTGCCACACGGGATGACAGGGGTGGGCACTGGCAGTGGAGCACACTACAGTCAGTGGAAGTCGGCCTGACACACACTAGCAGCAGGCAAGCAGCTGAAATTACACTAAAGTGTAAAAATTAAATGCCTATTTTGTTGCAAAGTCCTCTGCCAGCCGGTGACGAGTGGTAGGCACTGGCAGTGGGCACACTATAGTCACTGGAAGTCAGCCTGACACACACTGGCAGGCAACTAACCTTAGATAAAAGTGTAAAAATTAAATGCCTTTTTTTGATGCAAAGTCCTGTGCTACACGGGATGACAGGGGTGGGCACTAGCAGTGGGCACACTACAGTCAGTGGAAGTCAGCCTGACACACACTAGCAGCAGGCAAGCAGCTGAAATTACACTAAAGTGTAAAAATTAAATGCCTTTTTTGATGCAAAGTCCTCTGCCAGCCGGTATGAGTGGTAGGCACTGGCAGTGGGCACACTACAGTCACTGGAAGTCAGCCTGACACACACTGGCAGGCAACTAACCTTAGATTAAAGTGTAAAAATTAAGTGCCTTTTTTTTAAGCAAAGTCCTGTGCCACACGGGATGACAGGGGTGGGCACTGGCAGTGGGCACACTACAGTCAGTGGAACTCAGCCTACTGGCAGGCAACTAACCTTAGATTAAAGTGTAAAAATTAAATGCCTTTTTTTGATGCAAAGTCCTGTGCCACACGGGATGACAGGGGTGGGCACTGGCAGTGGGCACACTACAGTCAGTGGAAGTCGGCCTGACACACACTAGCAGCAGGCAAGCAGCTGAAATTACACTAAAGTGTAAAAATTAAATGCCTTTGTTGATGCAAAGTCCTCTGCCAGCTGGTATGAGTGGTAGGCACTGGCAGTGGGCACACTACAGTCACTGGAAGTCAGCCTGACACACACTGGCAGGCAACTAACCTTAGATTAAAGTGTAAAAATTAAATGCCTTTTTTTAATGCAAAGTCCTGTGCCACACGGGATGACAGGGGTGGGCACTGGCAGTGGGCACACTACAGTCAGTGGAAGTCAGCCTGACACACACTGGCAGGCAACTAACCTTAGATTAAAGTGTAAAAATGAAATGCCTTTTTTGATGCAAAGTCCTGTGCCACATGGGATGACAGGGGTGGGCACTGGCAGTGGGCACACTACAGTCTGTGGGCCTGCAGTTCTTCACACACAGGCAGGCCATGCAATTGCAATATGCATATAAAGGAAAAAAAAAGCAGACTGATGTTGCAGCCCTAAAAGGGCTTTTGGGGTGCTGTCAGGGCGCTGTCCTTACAGCAGAGATCAGATGAGTCTTTCAGGACTGGAGTGCACACTGAATTCACTAGCCTAGCTATCGATTTCCCTATTAAATCAGCAGCAACTACACTCTCCCTCCTCTCACTAAGACTGCACATTCCAAATGAATCTAAAATGGATGCTGTTCAGGAGATGGGAGGGTCTGGGAGGGAGGGTATGCTGCTGATTGGCTGGAATGTGTCTGCTGACTGTGAGGTACAGGGTCAAAGTTTGCTCAATGATGATGTATAGAGGCGGACAAAACATCGAATGTGTTCGCCCGTTGAGGTGAACGCGAACAAGCTATGTTCGCTGGGAACTGTTCGCCGGCGGATAGTTCGTGCCATCTCTATTTGGCAATTGAATTTCACCTCAGAAATAATAAATCCTTTGCCGGACACTTTTAAACTTGTCCAGTCACAGCTGGAACACCAGACTTACGGTAATTCTATTTTGCAACTGAATTTCACCGCAGAAAATAATATATCCTATGACGGACACTATTAAACTTGGCCAGCCACTGCTGGCCTGGGACACCAGAATTACGGTATTGCTATTTTGGCAATTGAATTTCACCCCCAAAAATTATCTATTCTTTGCCGGACACTATTTAACTTTGCCAGCCACTGCTGGGACACTAGATTTAGGGGATTGCTATTTTGGCAATTGAATTTCACCACAGAAAAAAATCTATCCTTTGCCAGACAGCAGACAGTATTACACTTGGCTAGCCACAGCTGGAACACCAGATTTAGGGGATTGCTATTTTGGCAATTGAATTTAACCCCTTAATAAAATACTGAATTTTATATCCTGAGTTTCTAAGGGTGACAATAAGCACAGCCAAGCCCCTGATGTAGGATATAGCGAAAAAAACCCTAGTATTGATGGATTGATGGACTTGGTGGCAGCTTGTGCTGGTGCACCACAAGATACAAAATGGCCGCCCGATCAAAGTGACAGAAAAAAGCTCTGTGCAACCAGTAAGCAATTAACTAGCAGAAGTTGAATGATTCACAGCTGTAGATAGATCACTTCATTAGGTGTTTTGCTGACTTTTCCCTGCCTAATCTCGCCCTTACAGAAACTGTGTCCTCTTCCTACTCTAATCAGAGCAGAATGACGTGCGGCGCTACGTGACTCAGCTTAAATAGAGGCTGGGTCACATGCTGCACTGGCCAATCACAGCCATGCCATTAGTAGGCATGGCTGTGATAGCTCTTAGGGCAAGAAGTAAAAGCGCTAGCTGATTGGCTGCTGTGGAGCCCTTCAGAAAGCGGGAAGAAATCGCCAAGAACGGACCCAAACCCGAACTTTTTTGAAAATGTTTGGGTCCTGGTCCCGAACACCCCAAAATTGATGCAGAGCCCAAACTATGCTCGAACTGTTCACTCAACCCTAATCATAAACTGATAGCATATTCTAGCAATATGCTGTAACCTATGATCCCTTTAACCCTAAATCTATATATTTTTTCGTATTTACTTATTTTTGCATCATCTCAATGCAACATCACATGTTTTGATGGTCACTGGGATCGTGATGTGACACACAATATGCTGGGGCTGTGACCTGGCTCACGCACGTTAGATTTCATTATCCCTGGGTTCCAGACCTGAGCGTTCTTGAAACAAGCGTTTTATGTGCGTTTTTGTCAGGCGTATTTCAGCGCGTTTTTGCAAATAGGAAATGCGTGTTCGTACACGCGGTCTTGTGATTGACTACTGTGGTGTCAATCCCAAACACGTGACAAACGCCCCCAAAAAGCTCAAGTACTTGTTTATGCGTCGGGCGTTTTACAGCGCGTTCAAGCAGCGCTGTAAAGCGCTCAGGTGTGAACTTAGGGTATAGAAAATTTCTGCGGCTGAAAATCTGTTCCATTCATGTGAATGGGGTTGTTTTGACGGGAAGCACATGGATTTTTCAAGCCTCATTCAGATGAATGGAACTGATTTTCAGTCGCAAAAATGTTCTGCAACATAATCTGCAGCGTGTGAAGGCACCTCAGGCTTTAAGTTTATTCATGTCACTATTTCGAATAAAGCCGAATCCTAAAACAATTATTATTTGATGGATGGTATTTTTGTAGGGAAAGATGGCCGCTCTGCATGTCACCCAGCACCATACCTGTGCATTGTGATGTCACCCAGCAGCAATCTCTATTGTGATGTCATCGGGGTATATAAGGAGCGCTGGGCACAGAGCGGTCACTCATCAGTTGGATGTGACACGTGAGTACTCCATCATTACCATGTCTGTATCTGTAGCTGATAAATAAGTGCCCACTTCCCAAATCCATAGCCTCTCTTGTAAGAAAGCACTAGACTTCAAGGCATGCTGAGACTTGTAGTTCTACACCAATACATAATTCAGCTAGACCCACTGGGGAGATTTATCAAACTGGTATAAAGTAGAACTGGCTTAGATGTCCATAGCAACCAATCAGATTCCTCCTTTTATTTATAAAAGGAGCTGTCCAAAATGAAGGTGAATCCTGATTGGTTGCTATGGGTAACTAAGCCAGTTCTACCTACACCAGTTTGAAAAATCTCCCCATTATATTATGGGTTATCCCTCATTATCTTTCTAGTAAAAGCTCTTGTAGGGGCCTAAGGGGTCATTTATCAAACTGGTGTAAAGTAGAACTGGCTTAGTTTCCCATAGCAACCAATCAGATTCCTCCTTTCATTTTACAAAGGAGCTATCAAAAATGAAAGGTGGAATCTGATTGGTTGCTATGAGAAATGAATCCAATTCTACTTTACACTAGTTTAATAAATGACCCCACTTATGCTCACTTCTCTCTGTTTTTTCAGGTTCGCAGGCTGAAGGTATTTTGTGACGAAACGTCATGCGCTTCTTTAATTCCTATTATCTGCTGCTGCAGATCATAGTATTTCTATGTGGAGCACAGGTAGCAACATCTTGCCTGAAATGCTTCACCACCCCAGCGGACAGAGCCAGCATTTGTTACCATGCGGTCTCGCTGGACAAAATGGGGGCCGAAGAATGTCTCCAGAGGCTACACTGGGGCTTTGACCCCCTGAACAACATCTCGATAGGTAACTTTTATCTGCTTCTATTTGCCTTTGCTTCTTCATATTCTATATAGTACATGTGTCATCTCAGGATTGAGCTATTTTCCTGCTAACTAAAGCTTTACTTGTAGCTCATTAAAAGTTGTCAGAGCAGGAAATCTCTCCTACATAATATTCATCCAGATAGCCCCATCTCCTTCATAGAGCACTGTATTCAACATCTTCAGGACCCATCATAAATCTCATGTGTCTTCTCCTTACAGCCTTTAACCAGATACAAAACATCAGAAAGTATCTGAAGACCTTTGAAAAAGAGGTCAAGAAAATTGACAAACTATGTAAGTTCCTGAAATCTCAAGATTTTCCCCAATTTCTTTTAAGTCATCAATAGTAGATGTGAGTTTTCTAAAATTTCTTTCTTTCTTTTAGTCTTTCCACCAGCTTGGGTGGAACAGTTTGACAGAAAGATGGCTGAATTTGTGAAAGGCGTAAAAGATCGTGTCGCAAGTAAGTGACTAAAGATCCTCATAAACAGACAGTAGACATATTCTATATATTCTCCCTCGTCTTCTTTCTGTGATCCTCCTTCCTCCCACAACTTCATCCATCCTTAACCATATTTGATTCCTTCCATTAGGTCATCCACCGGCAGAATGCATACCTCCATGTGGTGAGTAATGTCATTAGACAATTTGATGAGTGGCCTCCATTACATACATGCTGGGGTCATCATTTACCTCAGACATTAGACCCCTCTCTCTATTTCTCTCCCTAGGGCTTCAAAAAGCTGCCCGTACCTTTTCATGCAGCCGATGTGCTGAGGAGGACTGCGAGGTCCCTGTGACCTGTCCCCGTAAGATCATTTCTACCATTAGTTTGTGAACCTCTTATAAATCTGTTAGCTCATTGCGGCATGTCATTGACCATGGTTTCCCTTTTCTTTCATTTCAGTTGAGGACATGAAGGTGGAAGAGCTGGAAAATTCCATCATGTTCTGCATGGCGTCCTTTATCCTTCCAGATCATCTGAAGTTTGTTTGGAATTACGCCAAAAACGTAAGTCGCATATACCATTCTAGTACAGTGTAAAATAAAATTAGTAACAACCCCCCCTCCCTGTTTCTATTGCTATTTATACTACACATAGGACAAATGTCTCATACGATGTCATCATTGTTTTCACTTTCAGATCAGAAAAACTGATTTGAGTAACTTTAAAGACATCTACAGTGGGGATGACCCGTATGTAGAATTCAAGCCGGCCAGAGTCAGCAATAAAGGAACCTATGCCTGTGAGATAATAGATGAGGATGATGACATCATACTCCGAAGATTCTATTATCTCGATGGTAAGACTTAGTTTTCTCTCTCAAATATTCTCTTTTCTAGACCATTCACATAAATATATAGATATACGATAAGAAGCCCCTCCTGCCTCTGCTCTTACAGTAAGAACTATTTCTGATAACTTCTCTGTCTTTGATTCAGCACTGCAGAAGACAACGTTCTCCTCATCGCCTTATTTATTGTATTCTCTTCTGTTTTTCAGTGATACAGACTAAATCCAAGACAGTCGAGGAATTAGAAGCTGATTTCCATCGAGCTCTGGTAGATAAATTGCCTTTCCAAGAGGAAGAGGAGGAGAGGATTGAACATGGTCCCTCCACTAAAGACATCATCCTCACATTCCTCCAGAGCCGTGTCAGCTATGTCATCTACGCTGCTGTCTGCTGTCTTATTGTCACCTTATTGGTCGGGTTCCTGTGGCATCATGCCCTGAGCGTGGACTGGTCGAAAGAAACAACAGGACCAAGAACCAGCTCCCCACCAGAGCCCTAGCTGCGATAGAACAAATCAGCCATCTGAAGTCAACAACAACAGACTCCCAAGGGGTATCACCAACCACCCCTCACCTGCAGCCAACCATCTCTGCAGAAAAACAAAAAACTATCCCTTACCCCAAACCTTTCCTATCTCTTACCCCCCCAAAAAAAAAAAAAATATCTCTTACCCAAACCTTTCCTATCCCTTACCCCCAAAAAATAAAAAAACAAAACTATCCCTTACCCCAAACCTTTCCTATCCCTTACCCCCCAAAAATAAAAAACAAAACTATCTCTTACCCCAAACCTTTCTTATCCCTCCCCCACCCCCCCAAAAAAACTATCCCTTACCCCAAACCTTTCCTATCCCTTTAAAAAAAAAAAAATAGCAATCCTGCAGAGGCACAGTGAGAAGCCCTCAAGTCTGGACAAGACCCTTATCACTGGTCAAAGCGGTGCACCCTGAAAGGATCCAGAACCTGTTCAGGAAGAAGAAGAGGAGGCCACCAACCCATAAATTCCAACCTGCAGCAAAGCCAACACTGCAGAGGCACAGTGGGAACCTCTTAAACCTGGGGTCAATATGATGCACCCTGAAAAGACCCCAAGATGTTCAGGATAAAGAGGACACCATCAAATCACCTCTAACTTGTGCTATAACATCTTGCTGGATTGTTACAAAAAATAAAAAATATATAAAACAAATAGTTTATTGAGTTTTTTGGGGAATTATTATTCAAAAGGTATAACTCTTCTACAGAGTGTGAGTGTGGTTGGGGGAAGGGGCTTAGATGGGGAATGACTGTCAGGAGGAAATTTAAAAATGATAAATTTAATGATAAAAATGCCCTTCCCTGGAGAGAGCCCTCTGGTTTGGTCCCTTAAAATTAACAGGCATTTAGTAAAACATGGTACTGCCACATATTTTATGACTATGGAGCAGCACAATTAAAGCCAAAATCCTCGAAAGGACTCCAAACCTTGTCTTCACAATAGCGATTCTAATGGAGGAAGCAGCACTCCAAATATCTTCAAGCAAAAATAGTGACTTTAATCATCCAATGCACAAGTGACGATTTAGTTGATGGAGCCAATCACTTGTGCACTGCGTTAATAAAGTCATTACAGTATTTTTGTTTGAAGATATTTGTAGAGAGAACCACAGGTGAAACTTGTGGATTCAGATGAAAAATGTATAACAGCCCCCCACCTGCCATAGGCCATTTATAATGCTGGTGCTTTCTTATGCGATAGAAGGAACCTTAGGCCTCCTCCTTACTATAGGAACAGAAAAACAAAAATAAAGGCTTTGCCAGATCCTTCCCATGAGGCATGCCAATAGCATCCTATAGGCACTCGTATACCTGATGAAAGCTAGCAGAGTTTTACCATATGTGGGTTGTCAGCCCACCTCCATTGGCGGACCCTAGGGCTGACTTTTCATAATGCTTATTGCTAGGGCATACTTCATAACAACCTAAATATATTACATTATTTAAAGGGGTATTCCAGATTTTTCATATTGATAACTATCCTCAAAATAGGTCATCAATATCAGAATGGTGGGGGTTCGAAACACGACACCTCTACTGTTCAACTGTTTCAACAGACATTGGCACTGGAAACTAAAGTAAAAATGGACTTAGAAGAAGAAGGCTCCAATCACTGTATAGTGGCAGTGCTGGTGTACTGCAGCTCAGCTCCCATTCAAATAAATGTCTTTTGCTTCTGGCTCCATCCACTGTTTAGTTTATGGTGACGGCAACCGCCTGAGACAGCAGATCATTGGGCCAGATTTATCCTGACAAATTAATTCAGAAAAAAATAAATAAAATTTCTTGACGAACTTTGGCGAATTGTCCGAATTGAATTTTTCAAAACTTCACTGCGTCTCTAATCAGGATTATGGGGGACCAGAAGTGGAAACCTCACTGATCATAAATAGAGTTGAGCGAACACCTGGATGTTCGGGTTCGAGAAGTTCGGCCGAACTTCCCGAAAATGTTCGGGTTCGTGATCCGAACTCGACCCGAACTTCATCCGAACCCAATTGAAGTCAATGGGGACCCGAACTTTTGGGCACTAAAAAGGCTGTAAAATAGTCCAGGAAAGGACTGGAGGGCTGAAAAAGGCAGCAAAATTTAGGTAAATCCCCAGCAAACAAATGTGGATAGGAAATTAATTAAAATAAAATAAATAAAAATTAAGCAATATCAATTGGACAGAGGTCGCATAGCAGAGAATCAGGCGTCATGTCACCCAACAATGGAGAAGGCTACTTTTAGATAATTAGGCCCTGGCACCTAGATGGAGGAGAGGTTCATTCAACTTTTGTTTGCACCGCAATATAATGGTAAAATTAAAAGAGGATTCAATAAAGAAGTGCCTCGGAGTACAAGAATATATGGTTGAGGGGGAGGCAGTTATAAATGTCTATTCTGCACAGGGGATGGACTGGTCCTGTGGGATCCATGCCTGGTTTATTTTGCTTTATATCCAGCTTGTCCACGTTGGCTGTGGACAGGCGGCTGCTTTTGTCAGTAATGGCGCCCCCTGCCGTGCTGTACACATGTTCAGACAAAAAGCTAGCCGACGGGCAGGCCAGCACCTCCAAGGCATAAAGGCTAGCTCTTTCCACGTGGACATTTTGGAGACCCAGAAGTTGAATGGGCCAAACCATCAGTCAGTACGTGGAGAGGTGTGCAGACGTACTGTTCAACCATGTTAGTGAAATGCTGCCTCCTGCTAACACGTTCCGTATCAGGTGGTTGTGCAGTTAGCTGTGGCGTGGAGACAAAACTTTTCCACATTTCTGCCATGCTAACCCTGCCCACAGAGGAGCTGGCCGTGACACAGCTGCGTTGGCGACCTCTTGCTCCTCCTCTGCCTTCGCCTTGGGCTACAACTTGTTCCCCTGCTGACGTTTACCCGGGCTGTGCTGAAGTTGGTGGTGAAGGTGTGTGGCTGACTGGATGAGCAGGTGGAAGCAGAGGAGGAGGAAGCCGAGTAGGAGGAGGAGGCTACAGGAGGCAAAGAATGATGCCTCTGCGATCCTTGGCGGCGGAAGGACGTGCGCCAAAGAACTCTCCGCCTGGGGTCCAGCCGCCACTACATTTGCCCAGTGTGCAGTTAGGGAAATATAGCGTCCCTGGCCGTGCTTACTGGTCCACGTATCTGTGGTTAGGTGGTCCTTGCCACAGATGGCGTTGCGCAGTGCACACTGATTTTATCGGATACTTGGTTGTGCAGGGAAGGCACGGCTGTCTTGGAGAAGTAGTGGCGGCTGGGAACAACATACTGTGGGACAGCCATGGACATTAGCTGTTTGAAGCTGTCTGTGTCCACCAGCCTGAATGACAGCATTTCAAAGGCCAGTAGTTTAGAAATTCTGGCATTCAGGCCCAGGGCTCGAGGGTGGCTAGGTGGGAATTTACACTTTCTCTCCAAGGTTTGTGAGATGGAGAGCTGAACGCTGCCGTGTGACATGGTGGAGATGCTTGGTGACGCAGGTGGTGGTGTTGGTGGCACATCCTCTGTTTGGTGGGCGGCAGGTGCCAACATTCCTCCCGAGGCGAAGGAAGAGGCCAAGGCAGCAGCAGAAGAGGGAGCAGGGGAACCTGAGTGAGTTCCTTGTTTTTAAGGTGTTCACTGCAGTTCATGCTTTGCATGTAGATGCCTGGTCATGCAGGTTGTGCTAAGATTCAGAACGTTAATGCCTCGCTTCAGGCTCTGATGGCACAGCGTGCAAACCACTCGAGTCGTGTCATCAGCACATTGTTTAAAGAAGTGCCATGCCAGGGAACTCCTTGAAGCTGCCTTTGGGATGCTCGGTCCCTGGTGGCGGTGGCCAGTAGCAGGCGAATTCTCTTGGCAGCGGTTGTTCTGCTTTTGCCCCCTGCTTCCTTTTTTGCTACGATGTTGGCTTGGTCTCACCACTGCCTCTTCTTCTGAACTATGAAAGTCAGTGGCACGACCTTCATTCCATGTGGGGTCTAGGACCTCATCGTCCCTGCATTGTCTTCCACACAGTCTTCCTCTCTGACCTCCTGTTCGGTCTGCACACTGCAAAACAACGCAGCAGTTGGCACCTGTGTTTCGTCATCATCAGAGACGTGCGGACTCCAATGAGGTGGTATTCCCATATCCTCATCATCAGGAAACATAAGTGGTTGTGCATCAGTGCATTCTATGTCTTCCACCACTGGCAAAGGGCTAGAGTGGATTCCCTTAGGAAACCCTGCCAGAGAGTCTTCAAACAGCATAAGAGACTGCTTTATAACTTGAGGCTCTGACAGTTTCCCTGATATGCATGGGGGTGATGTGACAGACTGATGGGCTTGGTTTACAGGCGCCACCTGTGCGCTTTCTGCAGAAGACTGGGTGTGAGATAATGTTGTGATCGTGCTGGATCCACTGTCGGCCACCCAATTGATTAGCGCCTGTACCTGCTTAGGCCTTACCATCCTTAGAAACTGGCATTGGGCCCCACCAAATATCGCTGTCAATTCTGGCGGGTACTGAAACCTGAGCTAGTTGGTTTACTAGGACGTGTGGCTGTGGCAGAATGACCACGTCCTCTCCCAGCACCAGAGGGTCCACTAACACCACCGCGTCCCTTACTAGATGTTTTCCTCATTGTTACCGTTCACCAAGCACCACAATAAAAAAAAATATATTTGGCCCAATGTATTGATTTCAAATTCAGACCTTTTTTTACAGGCACCTAACACTATCTGCCTATTTATTTATGTACCGTATTACACTAATCCAGGCACAGCAGTAACCACTGATTTAGGGGAATATCAATTGAAAGCCTAGTATTTTGGCCCTGGATGAAAGGTATCCTTTTATGGACAGATTTACACTTGAAGATGAACAGTAGCGTGTGAAAAAATATGTAGGATTATGCCTTCAGCAATTGTATTTTAACACTTTGTGTAATATACCCTTTAATGGACAGAAATACAATGGAAGATGCACGGTAGCGTGTGAATTTATTGAGGATTACCCTCTCAGCACTTGTATATACACCTTGAGTGTAATTACCCTTTGACAGATTAACACTTGGCCTGCAACAGCTGGAACACCAGATTCAGGGTATTGCTATAATGGCAAGTGAATTTCACCCCAGAACAAAATGTATCCTTTGACGGATAATATTAAACTTGTCCAGTCACAGCTGTAACATCAGATTTACTGTATTTCTATTTTGGCAACTGAATTTCAACGCAGAAAATAATAAATCCTTTGACAGACACAATTAAACTGGCCAGCCACTGCTGGGACACCAGATTTACGGTATTGCTATTTTGGCAATTGAATTTCACCCCATAAAAAAATATCACCCCATAAAAAAATATATCCTTTGCCATACACTGTTAAACTTGGCCAACCACAGCTGAAACCACTGATTTATAGTATTGCTATTTTGGCAATTGAATTTCACCCCAGAAAAAAATATATCCTTTGCCGTACACTATTAAACTTGTCCAGCCACAGCTGGAACATCAGATTTACTGTATTTCTATTTTTGCTACTGACTTTCACCCCAGAAAATAATATATCCTTTGACGGACACTAGGGAAATTGTACAGTCACAGCTGGAACACCAGATTCAGGGTATTGCTATTTTGGCGATTAAATTTCACCCCAGAACAAAATCTATCCTGTAGTCGGACACTATTAAACTTGGCCAGCCACTGCTGAAACCACTGATTTATGGTATTGTTATTTTGGCAATTGAATTTCACCCAGAAAATAATATATCCTTTGCCGGACACAATTAAACTTGTCCAGCCACTGCTGAAACCACTGATTTATGGTATTGCTATTTTGGCAATTGAATTTCACCCCAGAAAAAAATATATCCTTTGCCGTACACTATTAAACTTGGCCAGCCACAGCTGAAACCACTGATTTATGGTATTGTTATTTTGGCAATTGAATTTCACCCCAGAAAATAATATATCCTTTGCCGGACACAATTAAACTTGTCCAGCCACAGCTGGAACATCAGATTTACTGTATTACTATTTTTGCTACTGACTTTCACCCCAGAAAATAATATATCCTTTGACAGACACTAGGGAAATTGTCCAGTCACAGCTGGAACACCAGATTCAGGGTATTGCTATTTTGGCAATTAAATTTCACCCCAGAACAAAATCTGTCCTGTGACAGACACTATTAAACTTGGCCAGCCACTGCTGAAACCACTGATTTATGGTATTGCTACTTTGGCAATTTAATTTCACCCCAGAACAAAATATATCCTTTGCCGGACACTATTAAACTTGGCCAGCCACTGCTGGGACACTAGATTTAGGGTATTGCGATTTTGGCAAATGAATTTCACCCCAGAAAAAATATATCCTTTGCCGGACACTGTTAAACTTGTTCAGTCACAGCTGGAACACCAGATTTACTGTATTTCTATTTTTGCTACTGACTTTCTCACCCCAGAAAATAATATATCCTTTGACGGACACTAGGGAAATCTGTACAGTCACAGCTGGAACACCAGATTCAGGGCATTGCTGGTTTTGGCGACATTAAATTCTCACCCCAGAACAAAATCTATCCTGTGACGGACACTATTAAACTTGGCCAGCTCACTGCCAAACTCACTGATTTATGGTATTGTTATTTTGGCAATTGAATTTCCACCCCAGAAAATAATATATCCTTTGCCGGACACAATTAAACTTGTCCAGCCACTGCTGAAACCACTGATTTATGGTGACTGCTATTTTTGGCAACTGAATTTCACCTCAGAAAAATATGATCCTCGTCAGCACTACTATTAAACTCTTGGCCAGCCACAGCTGAAACCACTGATTTTATGGTATTGTTATTTTTGGCAATTGAATTTCACCCCCAGAAAATAATATATCCTTTGCCGGACACAATTAAACTTGTCCAGCCACAGCTGGAACATCAGATTCACTGTATTACTATTTTTGCTACTGACTTTCACCCCAGAAAATAATATATCCTTTGACAGACACTAGGAAATTGTCCAGTCGCAGCTGGAACACCATGATTCATGGTGTGCTGCTATTTTGGCAATCTAAGTTTCACCCCAGAACAAAATCTGTCCTGTGACAGACACTATTAAACTTGGCCAGCCACTGCTGAAACCACTGATTTATGGTATTGCTACTTTGGCAATTTAATTTCACCCCAGAACAAAATATATCCTTTGCGGACACTATTAAACTTAGCCAGCCACGCTGGGACACTGGATTTAGGTAGTGTGATTTTGGCAAATGAATTTCACCCCAGAAAAAAATATATCCTTTGCCGGACACTGTTAAACTTGTTCAGTCACAGCTGGAACACCAGATTTACTGTATTTCTATTTTGGCAACTGAATTTACCTCGAGAAAATAATATATCCTTTGATGGACACTATGAAACGTATCCAGTCACTGTTGGGACACCAGATTTATGGTATTGCTATTTTGGCAATAGTGATGTCGCGAACATAAAATTTTCAGTTCGCAAACAGCGAACGCGAACTTCCGCAAATGTTCGCGAACGGGCGAACCGGGCGAACCGCCATAGACTTCAATTGGCAGGCGAATTTTAAAACCCACAGGGACTCTTTCTGGCCACAATAGTGATGGGAAAGTTGTTTCAAGGGGTCTAACACCTGGACTGTGGCATGCCGGAGGGGGATCTATGGCAAAACTCCCATGGAAAATTACGTAGTGGACGCAGAGTCGGGTTTTAATCCATAAAGGGCATAAATCAACTAACATTCCTAAATTGTTTGGAATAACATGCTTTAAAACATCCAGTGTGTGTATACCATCAGGTATGATGTTGTATCGATCAGGTAGTGTAAGGGTTACGCCCGCTCACAGACATTGACAGACCAAACTCCCCTTTAATGCTGTTCATTTGCACAACCGCAAACTCCCCATTTGCACAAGGTTGGATACTAAGCTAGCCACGCCCCGGTGATGTCATTGAAGGTTTCTTCCTCCACCCAGCCACGCACAACACCAAGGGTCCCCAAAGGTGAATTGAATTGATTTTTCGAACGGGGAGATGGTTAAAAAACGCTGTTTCCTCCCCTTTGTTTTTATCCACGGTCACTGCGTCTGCGCCGTGCAATTTACTGTGACACCCGATATGAGTGGTATTTTCTGTAGTACTATTCTCATCAGTTTAATCCCTCTAACGTCCCCAATCTGAGGGCCATTTATTGAATAGATTTTTCGAACGGGAGATGGTTAAAAACGCTGGCTCCCTCCACTCTGTTTTAATCCACGGTCACTGCGTCTGCGCCGTGCAATTTACTATCACACCCAATATGAGTGGTATTTTCTGTAGTACTATTCTCATCAGTTTAATCCCTGTTACATCCCATATCAGGGATTGCCTTTTGTGAAAAAGAATTTAGGCCTGGTACCTTCGACTGCCTTCACAATGACAGACCAAACTCTCATACACCAAACTGAATTGATTTCAGGAACCGGGAGATGGAAAAAGCAGCTTGGTCGGTCCTCATACTCCCAAATTGGGGCACTGCGCGTGCACAGAGCAATGTGCTGTGACACCCTATATGAGTGGTGTCTTAACTAGTACTATTCCTATCAGCAGCGGGCGGGTGCGTGGTAACTTGAGAGCAGGTGACCAAAGCTGAGCTGGAGGAGGATGGTGCGTCAAGGTTCTTAGCGGAAGCTGTTGAAGATTGGGTGTCCTGTCTAAGCCAGTCAACTACGTCCTCAGAATTTTTCGGGTTCAGGGTACGTGGCCTCTGAACACTAGGCATTATTCCAGGGACAGTGGAAATCACAGCACCACGACCACGACGGCCCCTGCGGGGTGGCCTGCCTCTGCCTGTCTTTTTTTTTTTTCCGATAAGTGGTACTGTGCCACCCGGTATAAGTGGTGGGCACTGGCAGTGGGCACACTACAGTCTGTCGAAGTGGGCCTGACACACACTGGCAGCAGGCAAGCAACTGAAATTAGACTAATGTGTAAAAATTAAAAGCCTTATTTATCTGCAAGCTACTGTGCCACCCGGTATCAGTGGTTGGCACTGGCAGTGGGCACACTACAGTCAGTGGAAGTGCGCCTGACACACACTGGCAGCAGGCAAGCAACTGAAATTAGACTAATGTGTAAAAATTAAATGCCTTATTTATCGGCAAGCTACTGTGCCACCCGGTATTAGTGGTTGGCACTGGCAGTGGGCACACTACAGTCAGTGGAAGTGGGCCTGACACACACTGGCAG
Source organism: Bufotes viridis (assembly GCA_033119425.1). Lineage (NCBI taxonomy): Eukaryota > Metazoa > Chordata > Amphibia > Anura > Bufonidae > Bufotes > Bufotes viridis. The sequence continues at coordinate 23,705 of JAKVIS010001892.1, forward strand.
CAGGCAAGCAACTGAAATTAGACTAATGTGTAAAAATTAAATGCCTTATTTATTGGCAAGCTACTGTGCCACCCGGTATCAGTGGTTGGCACTGGCAGTGGGCACACTACAGTCAGTGGAAGTCGGCCTGACACACACTAGCAGCAGGCAAGCAGCTGAAATTACACTAAAGTGTAAAAATGAAATGCCTTTTTTTATGCAAAGTCCTGTGCCATCCGGTATGAGTGGTGGGCACTGGCAGTGGGCACACTACAGTCACTGGAAGTCAGCCTGACACACACTGGCAGGCAACTAACCTTAGATTAAAGTGTAAAAATTAAATGCCTTTTTTATGCAAAGTCCTGTGCTACTGGGATGACAGGGGTGGGCACTGGCAGTGGGCACACTACAGTCAGTGGAAGTCGGCCTGACACACACTAGCAGCAGGCAAGCAGCTGAAATTACACTAAAGTGTAAAAATTCAATGCCTTTTTTGATGCAAAGTCCTCTGCCAGCCGGTATGAGTGGTGGGCACTGGCAGTGGGCACACTACAGTCACTGGAAGTCAGCCTGACACACACTGGCAGGCAACTAACCTTAGATTAAAGTGTAAAAATTAAATGCCTTTTTTTGATGCAAAGTCCTGTGCTACACGGGATGACAGGGGTGGGCACTGGCAGTGGGCACACTACAGTCTGTGGGCCTGCAGCTCCTCACACACAGACAGGCCAGGCAACTGCAATATATATATGGAGTAAAAAAAAAGCAGACTAATGTTGCAGCCCTAAAAAGGGCTTTTTGGGATGCTTTCAGGACGCTGTCCTTACAGCAGAGATCAGATGAGTCTTTCAGGACTGGAGTGGACACTGAATTCACTAGCCTAGCTATCGATTTCCCTATTAAATCAGCAGCAACTACACTCTCCCTCCTCTCACTAAGACTGTAGCTTCAGAATGAATCTAAAATGGATGCTGTTCAGGAGATGGGAGGGTCTGGGAGGGAGGGTATGCTGCTGATTGGCTGGAATGTGTCTGCTGACTGTGGGGTACAGGGTCAAAGTTTGCTCAATGATGATGTATAGGGGGCGGACCGAACATCGCATGTGTTCGCCTGTTGAGGCGAAAGTGAACAAGCTATGTTCGCCGGGAACTGTTCGCCGGCGGATAGTTCGGGCCATCTCTAGCCCCTAGTAATAGTAATGCCTTTATTCGTGCACCCCAGAATTAATAATCCCCCCATTATTGCCCCCCAGTAATATTAATACCCTAATTGGTGCCCCCCCAGAATTAATAATACCCTCATTGGGGGAGAGGCCTGGTCGGGCATGTGAGCAGACGTGCTTGCGGGGAGCTCCTGACCTGTCTTTGGATATCCTGAAGAATCCTTCTTTTGCGGCGCTTGCAGCTGATCCAGACTGTACTGGGAGATGCCGGGGAGTGTGTGGATCTCACAGGATCAGTATGACCTGCACAGGCAAGGAGGAGCGGGTGCCGAAATACGTTGGACCTTCCATGCCGGTGTTCTATTAAAATCTGCTGCCTGTAAAAATCTGCTGCCCTCTTCACTTCTGGTCAGGACGTCACGTTTCTGAGGAGGGGTGTCTCCTGCTCGGCTCCTGATTGGCTGGAAAGAGGGTTTGGCTACAGACTGCACAATTGCCAAGGGCAGCAGATTTTACGGGTAGGGTTACTTTACAGGCAGCTTATATTCACAGCGCTGTGAACGGAGGGTAGGTTACTTTTACAGCAGGGCCAGGGTAGGTTACTTTACAGGCAGCTTACATTCACAGCGCTGTGAACGGAGGGTAGGTTACTTTTACAGGCAGCTTATATTCACAGCGCTGTGAGCGGAGGGTAGGTTACTTTACAGCAGCGCTAGGGTAGGTTACTTTTACAGGCAGCTTACATTCACAGCGCTGTGAGCGGAGGGTAGGTTACTTTTACAGCAGTGCCAGGGTAGGTTACTTTTACAGGCAGCTTACGATTCACATCAGTGTGAATGTGAGTTGCCTGTAAAAGTAACCTACCCTAGCTGCTGTAAAGCAACCTACCTCCGCTCACAGCACTGTGAATGTAAGCTGCCCATAAAGTAACACTACACTCCATTCACAGCGCTGTGAGATGTGAAGCTGCCTGTAAAAGTAACCTACAAGTAAAAATCTGCTGCCCTCAGCGATTGTGCAGTCTGTAGCCAAACCCTCTTTCCAGCCAATCAGGAGCCGAACGGGGATACACCTCCCTCAGAAGCGTGATGTCCTGACCAGAAGTGACGAGGGCAGCAGATTTTTACAGGCAGCCGATTTTAACAGAACACCGGCCAAGCAAGATGGCGCTGCATCGGAGGTGCGGGCCGCGGAGGTTCTGGCCCGCCTGGCAAATATGCCCGTTCATCCTCAGTGCCTCCCTCTGCTGTTGTGACTGTTCCCCCTTCCACTGCCTCTGGGAGATGTCCCTGTGCCAGCTTGCCTCTGGAATCGGGCCTACTCATGGGGGACACAGCAATTAGACGTGGCAGAAACCTCTGCCTCACCAGCTCCACCTAGTGGCCTTGGACCTGTCTGTGTTAACCCTGGACAGCCTGTTACTGAGAGTGCTGAGCCCACACCTAAAGATCCAGTTGTGTTTAAAATTTTTCAACCCCAATGCTGTGAAAGGGTTTTAGGAATTTAGTGTACATTTGTAATTGTGTTCAGAATGAAATCTTACAAGGACTTTTAAAGAACCAAATGCAACTAAAATGACATCAATTGTTTTTGTAATACAGTATTAAATGTTTTTTTGTGATTTCTTCATTGACACAATTATTCAACCCCTTAAAGACTACCACTCTTAAGAACAGAGGTTCATTCAAGTGTTTTCGATCAGGTATTGAAAACACCCGTGGATGTCAAGGAGCAGCAATCAAGCATAATAAGCACCAATTAGGCAGATTTAAAGGGTTTCTGTCATCAACGTTGACATTATAGTTGTCTGACATAGCTATGTGCTAATGTCAGAGCAGCTTGATAATGTCTTTTTATAAAAATCCAATTTATATTCAGGCTAAACGCACTTTTATAATATGTAAATTAGCCTGCGCCGAATACAGAGCGGCCGTGCAGGCGCTGGATTTTCACAAGGAGACAGTGCTGGAGGATCGCTGCCCGGCACTGTCACTCAAAAGTAAGAAGGGGCGTGCCAGCAGGTTGTCAGACGGAGCTTCTAGGAGCAGGGCAACACCCCCTGCTCCTAGAGGCTAATTTACATATTATAAAGTACGCTTTTAGCCTGAATATAAATCGGATTTTTATAAAAAGACATTATTCAGCTGCTCTGACATTAGCACATAGCTAATGTCAGACAGCTTATAATGTCAAAACGTGATGACAGAAACCCTTTAAAATGACTGTGATACTCAGCTCTTGTAGACATTTACTGGTGTGTTTACAAACATGGTGAAGTCAAGAGAATGGTCCAGGAAGACAAGAGAAGAGGTGATTTCTCTTCACAGGAAGGGCAATGGCTATAAGAAGATTGCAAAGATGTTAAACATACCAAGAGACACCATAGGAAGCATCATTCGCAAATTCAAGGCAAAGGGCACTGTTGAAACGCTACCTGGTCGTGGCAGAAAGAAGATGCTGACTTCGACTGCTGTGCGCCACCTGAAGCGCAAAGTGGAGAAAAGTCCCTGTGTGACTGCTGAGGAACTGAAAAAGATTTGTCAGATGCGGGTACTGAAGTTTCAGCTCAGACAATAAGGCGCACACTGCGTAATGAAGGCCTCCATGCCAGAACTCCCAGGCGCACTCTTGCTGTCTCCAAAGAATAAGAAGAGTCGACTGCAGTATGCCAAAAGTCATGTGGACAAACCACAAAAGTTTTGGGATAGTGTTCTGTGGACTGATGAAACAAAATTAGAACTGTTTGGGCCCATGGATCAACGCTATGTTTGGAGGAGGAAGAACAAGGCCTATGAAGAAAAGAACACCTTGCCTACTGTGAAGCATGGCGGGGGTTCA
>JAKVIS010001893.1:0-27571 GCA_033119425.1 Bufotes viridis
ATGCACCCGATAGTCACCAGATGATTGTTTGTCCAAGCATCAACCGATGTGTATGACCACCTTGAGACTGGGAAAAAAATAAAATTTGTAGAAAAACTTAACTGAAGTTGTGTATATTGGAGGTATAGCGGGGAGCCAAGCTGTCTTTCAAGCACTGGGGCAAAGTTTGACTTCCGGCCAATGCATCTCTTCCCAACTTTTAAAGGATTTTGACATTTTACTGTAAATACCCCTATCCGTTTATTAAAGACTTAAGAAAATGTAGTGTGTAAAAGCAAAAGAAGTGCAGCTGAGTTGTGGGCCTTTGTGGTATGGTGGTGAATAGCTGCCCTGTCCTCTAAGAAATGTCTGAACTAGAAAAACTAACGTGTCAAAGCAAGCGTAGGGCTACCTTGTGGAAGTACGGGGGTATAATGGTGAGCATAGCCAGCTTCCTGGGGTTTTAAGGCTTAGAAAAAGCTAGTTTGTCAAAAGTAGAGAAGTAGAGTTGCATTCTGGTCATTGGTGCTGTAGTGGTGAGCACAGCTGCTTCCCAAGCAGTGGATCCAGGTGTGATTCCTTACTAAGGCATAGCTCCTCGCCTTTAGTGGATTTCTAAGCTTTGTCCTCGTCTTATTAAAACCTAGATTAACTAGAAAGGCAAAAAGAATGTAAAGATAACCACAAGTGTTGGCGTTGGTGGTATAGTGGTGAGCATAGCTGCCTTCCAAGCAGTTGACCAGCGTTTGATTCCCGGCCAACGCAGTGCTTTGCAGTTGAGCAGTGTCCGATGCCCATCCACCGCACCTCTTTTCTCCTGTTTTTTTTATTTGAAAGCTTTTGTGTCGTTTTCTCCACAAACCTTCCTACTTCTTCAATGTTCATTCTGGACTTAGAAGATGAAGTCTGTCAAAGTCAAAATCAAAAAACTTAAGAGTAGCTGTGGACGTTGGTGGTATAGTGGTGAGCATAGCTGCTTCCCAAGCAGTTGACCCGGGTTCGATTCCCGGCCAACGCATAGATTTTCTTAATTTGTGTGTTTGCTAAGTGTCAACCTTGTGTGTACAGTTCAAAGGTACCCATGCCCCAGAGCTAAGTGCCATTTGTCACTCCAGCTGCTGAAGTGAAAGGAGAATTTCGGGAGTTGAAGTTCCAGAACCAGTGGCGGAGGTTGATGGTCCCTAATCGAGAATTCCTTGAGTTGTCATATCAGAACAACTGCCGGAGGTTAATGGTTTCTGAGTACACGCTAGTCTAAAATTGATCAGAATGGAGGATTCAACCAAAAAGTTTGTAAGTCGGGTGAAATTTAACAAGGACCGATCCTTTTAGCCAGCGACGACACACAGTTATCCACAGAAAACAAGTCGGCCATGCTTCATATTTGCACCCGATAGTCACCAGATGATTGTTTGTCCAAGCATCAACCGATGTGTATGACCACCTTGAGACTGGGAAAAAAATAAAATTTGTAGAAAAACTAACTGAGTTGTGTATGTTGGAGGTATAGCGGGAGCCAAGCTGTCTTTCAAGCACTGGGGCCAAGTTTGACTTCCGGCCAATGCATCTCTTCCCAACTTTTAAAGGATTTTGACATTTTACTGTAAATACCCCTATCCGTTTATTAAAGACTTAAGAAAATGTAGTGTGTAAAAGCAAAGAAGTGCAGCTGAGTTGTGGGCCTTTGTGGTATGGTGGTGAATAGCTGCCCTGTCCTCTAAGAAATGTCTGAACTAGAAAAACTAACGTGTCAAAGCAAGCGTAGGGCTACCTTGTGGAAGTACGGGGTATAATGGTGAGCATAGCCAGCTTCCTGGGGTTTTAAGGCTTAGAAAAAGCTAGTTTGTCAAAAGTAGAGAAGTAGAGTTGCATTCTGGTCATTGGTGCTGTAGTGGTGAGCACAGCTGCTTCCCAAGCAGTGGATCAGGTGTGATTCCTTACTAAGGCATAGCTCCTCGCCTTTAGTGGATTTCTAAGCTTTGTCCTCGTCTTATTAAAACCTAGATTAACTAGAAAGGCAAAAAAGAATGTAAAGATAACCACGAGTGTGGGCGTTGGTGGTATAGTGGTGAGCATAGCTGCCTTCCAAGCAGTTGACCCGGGTTCGATTCCCGGCCAACGCAGTGCTTTGCTATTTTACAGCGTGTTATGATCTTTCCTCAAAAGTCCCCATCCTCTTCATCCGTTTACTTATTGAAAAACTAGCGTGCCAAAGCAAACGCCGAGCCGACTTGTGAGCGTTGCTTATATATGCTTGTGCATAGCTGCTTTCCAAGCATTTCAAGGCGAAAATAAGCGAGTGCGTCAAAGCAAAACAAGTAGAGCTAAGTTATGGGGTTGGTGATATTACTTCCTTTCACAGATTTTAAAACTTAGAAAAACTAGAATGCCAATGAAAATAAATTATAGCTGAGTTTTGGGGCATTGGTGGCATAGTGGAGCACAAAGCTTCCTTTTAAGCAGTTGAGCAGTGTCCGATGCCCATCCACCGCACCTCTTTTCTCCTGTTTTTTTTATTTGAAAGCTTTTTGTCGTTTTTCTCCACAAACCTTCCTACTTCTTCAATGTTCATTCTGGACTTAGAAGATGAAGTCTGTCAAAGTCAAAATCAAAAAACTTAAGGGTAGCTGTGGGCGTTGGTGGTATAGTGGTGAGCATAGCTGCTTCCCAAGCAGTTGACCCGGGTTCGATTCCCGGCCAACGCATAGATTTTCTTAATTTGTGTGTTGCTAAGTGTCAACCTTGTGTGTACAGTTCAAAGGTACCCATGCCCCAGAGCTAAGTGCCATTTGTCACTCCAGCTGCTGAAGTGAAAGGAGAATTTCGGGAGTTGAAGTTCCAGAACCAGTGGCGGAGGTTGATGGTCCCTAATCGAGAATTCCTTGAGTTGTCATATCAGAACAACTGCCGGAGGTTAATGGTTTCTGAGTACACGCTAGTCTAAAATTGATCAGAATGGAGGATTCAACCAAAAAGTTTGTAAGTCGGGTGAAATTTAACAAGGACCGATCCTTTTAGCCAGCGACGACACACAGTTATCCACAGAAAACAAGTCGGCCATGCTTCATATTTGCACCCGATAGTCACCAGATGATTGTTTGTCCAAGCATCAACCGATGTGTATGACCACCTTGAGACTGGGAAAAAAATAAAATTTGTAGAAAAACTAACTGAGTTGTGTATGTTGGAGGTATAGCGGGAGCCAAGCTGTCTTTCAAGCACTGGGGCCAAGTTTGACTTCCGGCCAATGCATCTCTTCCCAACTTTTAAAGGATTTTGACATTTTACTGTAAATACCCCTATCCGTTTATTAAAGACTTAAGAAAATGTAGTGTGTAAAAGCAAAAGAAGTGCAGCTGAGTTGTGGGCCTTTGTGGTATGGTGGTGAATAGCTGCCCTGTCCTCTAAGAAATGTCTGAACTAGAAAAACTAACGTGTCAAAGCAAACGTAGGGCTACCTTGTGGAAGTACGGGGTATAATGGTGAGCATAGCCAGCTTCCTGGGGTTTTAAGGCTTAGAAAAGCTAGTTTGTCAAAAGTAGAGAAGTAGAGTTGCATTCTGGTCATTGGTGCTTCCTACTTCTTCAATGTTCATTCTGGACTTAGAAGATGAAGTCTGTCAAAGTCAAAATCAAAAACTTAAGGGCAGCTGTGGGCGTTGGTGGTATAGTGGTGAGCATAGCTGCTTCCCAAGCAGTTGACCCGGGTTCGATTCCCGGCCAACGCATAGATTTTCTTAATTTGTGTGTTGCTAAGTGTCAACCTTGTGTGTACAGTTCAAAGGTACCCATGCCCCAGAGCTAAGTGCCATTTGTCACTCCAGCTGCTGAAGTGAAAGGAGAATTTCGGGAGTTGAAGTTCCAGAACCAGTGGCGGAGGTTGATGGTCCCTAATCGAGAATTCCTTGAGTTGTCATATCAGAACAACTGCCGGAGGTTAATGGTTTCTGAGTACACGCTAGTCTAAAATTGATCAGAATGGAGGATTCAACCAAAAAGTTTGTAAGTCGGGTGAAATTTAACAAGGACCGATCCTTTTAGCCAGCGACGACACACAGTTATCCACAGAAAACAAGTCGGCCATGCTTCATATTTGCACCCGATAGTCACCAGATGATTGTTTGTCCAAGCATCAACCGATGTGTATGACCACCTTGAGACTGGGAAAAAAATAAAATTTGTAGAAAAACTAACTGAGTTGTGTATGTTGGAGGTATAGCGGGAGCCAAGCTGTCTTTCAAGCACTGGGGCCAAGTTTGACTTCCGGCCAATGCATCTCTTCCCAACTTTTAAAGGATTTTGACATTTTACTGTAAATACCCCTATCCGTTTATTAAAGACTTAAGAAAATGTAGTGTGTAAAAGCAAAAGAAGTGCAGCTGAGTTGTGGGCCTTTGTGGTATGGTGGTGAATAGCTGCCCTGTCCTCTAAGAAATGTCTGAACTAGAAAAACTAACGTGTCAAAGCAAACGTAGGGCTACCTTGTGGAAGTACGGGGTATAATGGTGAGCATAGCCAGCTTCCTGGGGTTTTAAGGCTTAGAAAAAGCTAGTTTGTCAAAAGTAGAGAAGTAGAGTTGCATTCTGGTCATTGGTGCTTCCTACTTCTTCAATGTTCATTCTGGACTTAGAAGATGAAGTCTGTCAAAGTCAAAATCAAAAACTTAAGGGCAGCTGTGGGCGTTGGTGGTATAGTGGTGAGCATAGCTGCTTCCCAAGCAGTTGACCCGGGTTCGATTCCCGGCCAACGCATAGATTTTCTTAATTTGTGTGTTGCTAAGTGTCAACCTTGTGTGTACAGTTCAAAGGTACCCATGCCCCAGAGCTAAGTGCCATTTGTCACTCCAGCTGCTGAAGTGAAAGGAGAATTTCGGGAGTTGAAGTTCCAGAACCAGTGGCGGAGGTTGATGGTCCCTAATCGAGAATTCCTTGAGTTGTCATATCAGAACAACTGCCGGAGGTTAATGGTTTCTGAGTACACGCTAGTCTAAAATTGATCAGAATGGAGGATTCAACCAAAAAGTTTGTAAGTCGGGTGAAATTTAACAAGGACCGATCCTTTTAGCCAGCGACGACACACAGTTATCCACAGAAAACAAGTCGGCCATGCTTCATATTTGCACCCGATAGTCACCAGATGATTGTTTGTCCAAGCATCAACCGATGTGTATGACCACCTTGAGACTGGGAAAAAATAAAATTTGTAGAAAAACTAACTGAGTTGTGTATGTTGGAGGTATAGCGGGAGCCAAGCTGTCTTTCAAGCACTGGGGCCAAGTTTGACTTCCGGCCAATGCATCTCTTCCCAACTTTTAAAGGATTTTGACATTTTACTGTAAATACCCCTATCCGTTTATTAAAGACTTAAGAAAATGTAGTGTGTAAAAGCAAAAGAAGTGCAGCTGAGTTGTGGGCCTTTGTGGTATGGTGGTGAATAGCTGCCCTGTCCTCTAAGAAATGTCTGAACTAGAAAAACTAACGTGTCAAAGCAAACGTAGGGCTACCTTGTGGAAGTACGGGGTATAATGGTGAGCATAGCCAGCTTCCTGGGGTTTTAAGGCTTAGAAAAAGCTAGTTTGTCAAAAGTAGAGAAGTAGAGTTGCATTCTGGTCATTGGTGCTTCCTACTTCTTCAATGTTCATTCTGGACTTAGAAGATGAAGTCTGTCAAAGTCAAAATCAAAAACTTAAGGGCAGCTGTGGGCGTTGGTGGTATAGTGGTGAGCATAGCTGCTTCCCAAGCAGTTGACCCGGGTTCGATTCCCGGCCAACGCATAGATTTTCTTAATTTGTGTGTTGCTAAGTGTCAACCTTGTGTGTACAGTTCAAAGGTACCCATGCCCCAGAGCTAAGTGCCATTTGTCACTCCAGCTGCTGAAGTGAAAGGAGAATTTCGGGAGTTGAAGTTCCAGAACCAGTGGCGGAGGTTGATGGTCCCTAATCGAGAATTCCTTGAGTTGTCATATCAGAACAACTGCCGGAGGTTAATGGTTTCTGAGTACACGCTAGTCTAAAATTGATCAGAATGGAGGATTCAACCAAAAAGTTTGTAAGTCGGGTGAAATTTAACAAGGACCGATCCTTTTAGCCAAGCGACGACACACAGTTATCCACAGAAAACAAGTCGGCCATGCTTCATATTTGCACCCGATAGTCACCAGATGATTGTTTGTCCAAGCATCAACCGATGTGTATGACCACCTTGAGACTGGGAAAAAAATAAAATTTGTAGAAAAACTAACTGAGTTGTGTATGTTGGAGGTATAGCGGGAGCCAAGCTGTCTTTCAAGCACTGGGGCCAAGTTTGACTTCCGGCCAATGCATCTCTTCCCAACTTTTAAAGGATTTTGACATTTTACTGTAAATACCCCTATCCGTTTATTAAAGACTTAAGAAAATGTAGTGTGTAAAAGCAAAAGAAGTGCAGCTGAGTTGTGGGCCTTTGTGGTATGGTGGTGAATAGCTGCCCTGTCCTCTAAGAAATGTCTGAACTAGAAAAACTAACGTGTCAAAGCAAACGTAGGGCTACCTTGTGGAAGTACGGGGTATAATGGTGAGCATAGCCAGCTTCCTGGGGTTTTTAAGGCTTAGAAAAAGCTAGTTTGTCAAAAGTAGAGAAGTAGAGTTGCATTCTGGTCATTGGTGCTGTAGTGGTGAGCACAGCTGCTTCCCAAGCAGTGGATCCAGGTGTGATTCCTTACTAAGGCATAGCTCCTCGCCTTTAGTGGATTTCTAAGCTTTGTCCTCGTCTTATTAAAACCTAGATTAACTAGAAAGGCAAAAAGAATGTAAAGATAACCACAAGTGTGGGCGTTGGTGGTATAGTGGTGAGCATAGCTGCCTTCCAAGCAGTTGACCCGGGTTCGATTCCCGGCCAACGCAGTGCTTTGCTATTTTACAGCGTGTTATGATCTTTCCTCAAAAGTCCCCATCCTCTTCATCCGTTTACTTATTGAAAAACTAGCGTGCCAAAGCAAACGCCGAGCCGACTTGTGGCGTTGCTTATATATGCTTGTGCATAGCTGCTTTCCAAGCATTTCAAGGCGAAAATAAGCGAGTGCGTCAAAGCAAAACAAGTAGAGCTAAGTTATGGGGTTGGTGATATTACTTCCTTTCACAGATTTTAAAACTTAGAAAAACTAGAATGCCAATGAAAATAAATTATAGCTGAGTTTTGGGGCATTGGTGGCATAGTGGAGCACAAAGCTTCCTTTTAAGCAGTTGAGCAGTGTCCGATGCCCATCCACCGCACCTCTTTTCTCCTGTTTTTTTTTTATTTGAAAGCTTTTTGTCGTTTTTCTCCACAAACCTTCCTACTTCTTCAATGTTCATTCTGGACTTAGAAGATGAAGTCTGTCAAAGTCAAAATCAAAAAACTTAAGAGTAGCTGTGGGCGTTGGTGGTATAGTGGTGAGCATAGCTGCTTCCCAAACAGTTGACCCGTGTTCAATTCCCGGCCAACGCATAGATTTCCTTAATTTGTGTGTTGCTAAGTGTCAACCTTGTGTGTACAGTTCAAAGGTACCCATGCCCCAGAGCTAAGTGCCATTTGTCACTCCAGCTGCTGAAGTGAAAGGAGAATTTCGGGAGTTGAAGTTCCAGAACCAGTGGCGGAGGTTGATGGTCCCTAATCGAGAATTCCTTGAGTTGTCATATCAGAACAACTGCCGGAGGTTAATGGTTTCTGAGTACACGCTAGTCTAAAATTGATCAGAATGTAGGATTCAACCAAAACGTTTGTAAGTCGGGTGAAATTTAACAAGGACCGACACACAGTTATCCACAGAAAACAAGTCAGCCATGCACCCGATAGTCACCAGATGATTGTTTGCAAAAGCATCAACCGATGTGTATGACCACCTTGAGACTGGGAAAAAAATAAAATTTGTAGAAAAATTAACTGAGTTGTGTATGTTGGAGGTATAGCGGGGAGCCAAGCTGTCTTTCAAGCACTGGGGCAAAGTTTGACTTCCGGCCAATGCATCTCTTCCCAACTTTTAAAGGATTTTGACATTTTACTGTAAATACCCCTATCCGTTTATTAAAGACTTAAGAAAATGTAGTGTGTAAAAGCAAAAGAAGTGCAGCTGAGTTGTGGGCCTTTGTGGTATGGTGGTGAATAGCTGCCCTGTCCTCTAAGAAATGTCTGAACTAGAAAAACTAACGTGTCAAAGCAAACGTAGGGCTACCTTGTGGAAGTACGGGGTATAATGGTGAGCATAGCCAGCTTCCTGGGGTTTTAAGGCTTAGAAAAAGCTAGTTTGTCAAAAGTAGAGAAGTAGAGTTGCATTCTGGTCATTGGTGCTGTAGTGGTGTGCACAGCTGCTTCCCAAGCAGTGGATCCAGGTGTGATTCCTTACTAAGGCATAGCTCCTCGCCTTTAGTGGATTTCTAAGCTTTGTCCTCGTCTTATTAAAACCTAGATTAACTAGAAAGGCAAAAAAGAATGTAAAGATAACCACAAGTGTTGGCGTTGGTGGTATAGTGGTGAGCATAGCTGCCTTCCAAGCAGTTGACCCGGGTTTGATTCCCGGCCAACGCAGTGCTTTTGCAGTTGAGCAGTGTCCGATGCCCATCCACCGCACCTCTTTTCTCCTGTTTTTTTTTTTATTTGAAAGCTTTTTGTCGTTTTTCTCCACAAACCTTCCTACTTCTTCAATGTTCATTCTGGACTTAGAAGATGAAGTCTGTCAAAGTCAAAATCAAAAAACTTAAGAGTAGCTGTGGCCGTTGGTGGTATAGTGGTGAGCATAGCTGCTTCCCAAGCAGTTGACCCGGGTTCGATTCCCGGCCAACGCATAGATTTTCTTAATTTGTGTGTTTTGTTAAGTGTCAACCTTGTGTGTACAGTTCAAAGGTACCCATGCCCCCGAGCTAATTTCCATTTGTCACTCCAGCTGCTGAAGTGAAAGGAGAATTTCGGGAGTTGAAGTTCCAGAACCAGTGGCGGAGGTTGATGGTCCCTAATCGAGAATTCATTGAGTTGTCATATCAGAACAACTGCCGGAGGTTAATGGTTTCTGAGTACACGCTAGTCTAAAATTGATCAGAATGGAGGATTCAACCAAAAAGTTTGTAAGTCGGGTGAAATTTAACAAGGACCGAACCTTTTAGCCAAGCGACGACACACAGTTATCCACAGAAAACAAGTCGGCCATGCTTCATATTTGCACCCGATAGTCACCAGATGATTGTTTGTCCAAGCATCAACCGATGTGTATGACCACCTTGAGACTGGGAAAAAATAAAATTTGTAGAAAAACTAACTGAGTTGTGTATGTTGGAGGTATAGCGGGGAGCCAAGCTGTCTTTCAAGCACTGGGGCCAAGTTTGACTTCCGGCCAATGCATCTCTTCCCAACTTTTAAAGGATTTTGACATTTTACTGTAAATACCCCTATCCGTTTATTAAAGACTTAAGAAAATGTAGTGTGTAAAAGCAAAAAGAAGTGCAGCTGAGTTGTGGGCCTTTGTGGTATGGTGGTGAATAGCTGCCCTGTCCTCTAAGAAATGTCTGAACTAGAAAAACTAACGTGTCAAAGCAAACGTAGGGCTACCTTGTGGAAGTACGGGGTATAATGGTGAGCATAGCCAGCTTCCTGGGGTTTTAAGGCTTAGAAAAGCTAGTTTGTCAAAAGTAGAGAAGTAGAGTTGCATTCTGGTCATTGGTGCTGTAGTGGTGAGCACAGCTGCTTCCCAAGCAGTGGATCCAGGTGTGATTCCTTACTAAGGCATAGCTCCTCGCCTTTAGTGGATTTCTAAGCTTTGTCCTCGTCTTATTAAAACCTAGATTAACTAGAAAGGCAAAAAGAATGTAAAGATAACCACAAGTGTGGGCGTTGGTGGTATAGTGGTGAGCATAGCTGCCTTCCAAGCAGTTGACCCGGGTTCGATTCCCGGCCAACGCAGTGCTTTTGCTATTTTACAGCGTGTTATGATCTTTCCTCAAAAGTCCCCATCCTCTTCATCCGTTTACTTATTGAAAAACTAGCGTGCCAAAGCAAACGCCGAGCCGACTTGTGGCGTTGCTTATATATGCTTGTGCATAGCTGCTTTCCAAGCATTTCAAGGCGAAAATAAGCGAGTGCGTCAAAGCAAAACAAGTAGAGCTAAGTTATGGGGTTGGTGATATTACTTCCTTTCACAGATTTTAAAACTTAGAAAAACTAGAATGCCAATGAAAATAAATTATAGCTGAGTTTTGGGGCATTGGTGGCATAGTGGAGCACAAAGCTTCCTTTTAAGCAGTTGAGCAGTGTCCGATGCCCATCCACCGCACCTCTTTTCTCCTGTTTTTTTATTTGAAAGCTTTTTGTCGTTTTTCTCCACAAACCTTCCTACTTCTTCAATGTTCATTCTGGACTTAGAAGATGAAGTCTGTCAAAGTCAAAATCAAAAAACTTAAGGGTAGCTGTGGGCGTTGGTGGTATAGTGGTGAGCATAGCTGCTTCCCAAGCAGTTGACCCGGGTTCGATTCCCGGCCAACGCATAGATTTTCTTAATTTGTGTGTTGCTAAGTGTCAACCTTGTGTGTACAGTTCAAAGGTACCCATGCCCCAGAGCTAAGTGCCATTTGTCACTCCAGCTGCTGAAGTGAAAGGAGAATTTCGGGAGTTGAAGTTCCAGAACCAGTGGCGGAGGTTGATGGTCCCTAATCGAGAATTCCTTGAGTTGTCATATCAGAACAACTGCCGGAGGTTAATGGTTTCTGAGTACACGCTAGTCTAAAATTGATCAGAATGGAGGATTCAACCAAAAAGTTTGTAAGTCGGGTGAAATTTAACAAGGACCGATCCTTTTAGCCAGCGACGACACACAGTTATCCACAGAAAACAAGTCGGCCATGCTTCATATTTGCACCCGATAGTCACCAGATGATTGTTTGTCCAAGCATCAACCGATGTGTATGACCACCTTGAGACTGGGAAAAAATAAAATTTGTAGAAAAACTAACTGAGTTGTGTATGTTGGAGGTATAGCGGGGAGCCAAGCTGTCTTTCAAGCACTGGGGCCAAGTTTGACTTCCGGCCAATGCATCTCTTCCCAACTTTTAAAGGATTTTGACATTTTACTGTAAATACCCCTATCCGTTTATTAAAGACTTAAGAAAATGTAGTGTGTAAAAGCAAAAGAAGTGCAGCTGAGTTGTGGGCCTTTGTGGTATGGTGGTGAAAAGCTGCCCTGTCCTCTAAGAAATGTCTGAACTAGAAAAACTAACGTGTCAAAGCAAACGTAGGGCTACCTTGTGGAAGTACGGGGTATAATGGTGAGCATAGCCAGCTTCCTGGGGTTTTAAGGCTTAGAAAAAGCTAGTTTGTCAAAAGTAGAGAAGTAGAGTTGCATTCTGGTCATTGGTGCTTCCTACTTCTTCAATGTTCATTCTGGACTTAGAAGATGAAGTCTGTCAAAGTCAAAATCAAAAAACTTAAGGGCGGCTGTGGGCGTTGGTGGTATAGTGGTGAGCATAGCTGCTTCCCAAGCAGTTGACCCGGGTTCGATTCCCGGCCAACGCATAGATTTTCTTAATTTGTGTGTTGCTAAGTGTCAACCTTGTGTGTACAGTTCAAAGGTACCCATGCCCCAGAGCTAAGTGCCATTTGTCACTCCAGCTGCTGAAGTGAAAGGAGAATTTCGGGAGTTGAAGTTCCAGAACCAGTGGCGGAGGTTGATGGTCCCTAATCGAGAATTCCTTGAGTTGTCATATCAGAACAACTGCCGGAGGTTAATGGTTTCTGAGTACACGCTAGTCTAAAATTGATCAGAATGGAGGATTCAACCAAAAGTTTGTAAGTCGGGTGAAATTTAACAAGGACCGATCCTTTTAGCTAGCGACGACACACAGTTATCCACAGAAAACAAGTCGGCCATGCTTCATATTTGCACCCGATAGTCACCAGATGATTGTTTGTCCAAGCATCAACCGATGTGTATGACCACCTTGAGACTGGGAAAAAAATAAAATTTGTAGAAAAACTAACTGAGTTGTGTATGTTGGAGGTATAGCGGGAGCCAAGCTGTCTTTCAAGCACTGGGGCCAAGTTTGACTTCCGGCCAATGCATCTCTTCCCAACTTTTAAAGGATTTTGACATTTTACTGTAAATACCCCTATCCGTTTATTAAAGACTTAAGAAAATGTAGTGTGTAAAAGCAAAAGAAGTGCAGCTGAGTTGTGGGCCTTTGTGGTATGGTGGTGAATAGCTGCCCTGTCCTCTAAGAAATGTCTGAACTAGAAAAACTAACGTGTCAAAGCAAACGTAGGGCTACCTTGTGGAAGTACGGGGTATAATGGTGAGCATAGCCAGCTTCCTGGGGTTTTAAGGCTTAGAAAAGCTAGTTTGTCAAAAGTAGAGAAGTAGAGTTGCATTCTGGTCATTGGTGCTTCCTACTTCTTCAATGTTCATTCTGGACTTAGAAGATGAAGTCTGTCAAAGTCAAAATCAAAAACTTAAGGGCAGCTGTGGGCGTTGGTGGTATAGTGGTGAGCATAGCTGCTTCCCAAGCAGTTGACCCGGGTTCGATTCCCGGCCAACGCATAGATTTTCTTAATTTGTGTGTTGCTAAGTGTCAACCTTGTGTGTACAGTTCAAAGGTACCCATGCCCCAGAGCTAAGTGCCATTTGTCACTCCAGCTGCTGAAGTGAAAGGAGAATTTCGGGAGTTGAAGTTCCAGAACCAGTGGCGGAGGTTGATGGTCCCTAATCGAGAATTCCTTGAGTTGTCATATCAGAACAACTGCCGGAGGTTAATGGTTTCTGAGTACACGCTAGTCTAAAATTGATCAGAATGGAGGATTCAACCAAAAAGTTTGTAAGTCGGGTGAAATTTAACAAGGACCGATCCTTTTAGCCAGCGACGACACACAGTTATCCACAGAAAACAAGTCGGCCATGCTTCATATTTGCACCCGATAGTCACCAGATGATTGTTTGTCCAAGCATCAACCGATGTGTATGACCACCTTGAGACTGGGAAAAAAATAAAATTTGTAGAAAAACTAACTGAGTTGTGTATGTTGGAGGTATAGCGGGAGCCAAGCTGTCTTTCAAGCACTGGGGCCAAGTTTGACTTCCGGCCAATGCATCTCTTCCCAACTTTTAAAGGATTTTGACATTTTACTGTAAATACCCCTATCCGTTTATTAAAGACTTAAGAAAATGTAGTGTGTAAAAGCAAAAGAAGTGCAGCTGAGTTGTGGGCCTTTGTGGTATGGTGGTGAATAGCTGCCCTGTCCTCTAAGAAATGTCTGAACTAGAAAAACTAACGTGTCAAAGCAAGCGTAGGGCTACCTTGTGGAAGTACGGGGTATAATGGTGAGCATAGCCAGCTTCCTGGGGTTTTAAGGCTTAGAAAAAGCTAGTTTGTCAAAAGTAGAGAAGTAGAGTTGCATTCTGGTCATTGGTGCTGTAGTGGTGAGCACAGCTGCTTCCCAAGCAGTGGATCCAGGTGTGATTCCTTACTAAGGCATAGCTCCTCGCCTTTAGTGGATTTCTAAGCTTTGTCCTCGTCTTATTAAAACCTAGATTAACTAGAAAGGCAAAAAGAATGTAAAGATAACCACAAGTGTGGGCGTTGGTGGTATAGTGGTGAGCATAGCTGCCTTCCAAGCAGTTGACCCGGGTTCGATTCCCGGCCAACGCAGTGCTTTGCTATTTTACAGCGTGTTATGATCTTTCCTCAAAAGTCCCCATCCTCTTCATCCGTTTACTTATTGAAAAACTAGCGTGCCAAAGCAAGCGCCGAGCCGACTTGTGAGCGTTGCTTATATATGCTTGTGCATAGCTGCTTTCCAAGCATTTCAAGGCGAAAATAAGCGAGTGCGTCAAAGCAAAACAAGTAGAGCTAAGTTATGGGGTTGGTGATATTACTTCCTTTCACAGATTTTAAAACTTAGAAAAACTAGAATGCCAATGAAAATAAATTATAGCTGAGTTTTGGGGCATTGGTGGCATAGTGGAGCACAAAGCTTCCTTTTAAGCAGTTGAGCAGTGTCCGATGCCCATCCACCGCACCTCTTTTCTCCTGTTTTTTTATTTGAAAGCTTTTTGTCGTTTTCTCCACAAACCTTCCTACTTCTTCAATGTTCATTCTGGACTTAGAAGATGAAGTCTGTCAAAGTCAAAATCAAAAAACTTAAGGGTAGCTGTGGGCGTTGGTGGTATAGTGGTGAGCATAGCTGCTTCCCAAGCAGTTGACCCGGGTTCGATTCCGGCCAACGCATAGATTTTCTTAATTTGTGTGTTGCTAAGTGTCAACCTTGTGTGTACAGTTCAAAGGTACCCATGCCCCAGAGCTAAGTGCCATTTGTCACTCCAGCTGCTGAAGTGAAAGGAGAATTTCGGGAGTTGAAGTTCCAGAACCAGTGGCGGAGGTTGATGGTCCCTAATCGAGAATTCCTTGAGTTGTCATATCAGAACAACTGCCGGAGGTTAATGGTTTCTGAGTACACGCTAGTCTAAAATTGATCAGAATGGAGGATTCAACCAAAAAGTTTGTAAGTCGGGTGAAATTTAACAAGGACCGATCCTTTTAGCCAGCGACGACACACAGTTATCCACAGAAAACAAGTCGGCCATGCTTCATATTTGCACCCGATAGTCACCAGATGATTGTTTGTCCAAGCATCAACCGATGTGTATGACCACCTTGAGACTGGGAAAAAATAAAATTTGTAGAAAAACTAACTGAGTTGTGTATGTTGGAGGTATAGCGGGGAGCCAAGCTGTCTTTCAAGCACTGGGGCCAAGTTTGACTTCCGGCCAATGCATCTCTTCCCAACTTTTAAAGGATTTTGACATTTTACTGTAAATACCCCTATCCGTTTATTAAAGACTTAAGAAAATGTAGTGTGTAAAAGCAAAGAAGTGCAGCTGAGTTGTGGGCCTTTGTGGTATGGTGGTGAATAGCTGCCCTGTCCTCTAAGAAATGTCTGAACTAGAAAAACTAACGTGTCAAAGCAAGCGTAGGGCTACCTTGTGGAAGTACGGGGTATAATGGTGAGCATAGCCAGCTTCCTGGGGTTTTAAGGCTTAGAAAAAGCTAGTTTGTCAAAAGTAGAGAAGTAGAGTTGCATTCTGGTCATTGGTGCTGTAGTGGTGAGCACAGCTGCTTCCCAAGCAGTGGATCCAGGTGTGATTCCTTACTAAGGCATAGCTCCTCGCCTTTAGTGGATTTCTAAGCTTTGTCCTCGTCTTATTAAAACCTAGATTAACTAGAAAGGCAAAAAGAATGTAAAGATAACCACAAGTGTGGGCGTTGGTGGTATAGTGGTGAGCATAGCTGCCTTCCAAGCAGTTGACCCGGGTTCGATTCCCGGCCAACGCAGTGCTTTGCTATTTTACAGCGTGTTATGATCTTTCCTCAAAAGTCCCCATCCTCTTCATCCGTTTACTTATTGAAAAACTAGCGTGCCAAAGCAAGCGCCGAGCCGACTTGTGAGCGTTGCTTATATATGCTTGTGCATAGCTGCTTTCCAAGCATTTCAAGGCGAAAATAAGCGAGTGCGTCAAAGCAAAACAAGTAGAGCTAAGTTATGGGGTTGGTGATATTACTTCCTTTCACAGATTTTAAAACTTAGAAAAACTAGAATGCCAATGAAAATAAATTATAGCTGAGTTTTGGGGCATTGGTGGCATAGTGGAGCACAAAGCTTCCTTTTAAGCAGTTGAGCAGTGTCCGATGCCCATCCACCGCACCTCTTTTCTCCTGTTTTTTTATTTGAAAGCTTTTTGTCGTTTTCTCCACAAACCTTCCTACTTCTTCAATGTTCATTCTGGACTTAGAAGATGAAGTCTGTCAAAGTCAAAATCAAAAACTTAAGGGTAGCTGTGGGCGTTGGTGGTATAGTGGTGAGCATAGCTGCTTCCCAAGCAGTTGACCCGGGTTCGATTCCCGGCCAACGCATAGATTTTCTTAATTTGTGTGTTGCTAAGTGTCAACCTTGTGTGTACAGTTCAAAGGTACCCATGCCCCAGAGCTAAGTGCCATTTGTCACTCCAGCTGCTGAAGTGAAAGGAGAATTTCGGGAGTTGAAGTTCCAGAACCAGTGGCGGAGGTTGATGGTCCCTAATCGAGAATTCCTTGAGTTGTCATATCAGAACAACTGCCGGAGGTTAATGGTTTCTGAGTACACGCTAGTCTAAAATTGATCAGAATGGAGGATTCAACCAAAAAGTTTGTAAGTCGGGTGAAATTTAACAAGGACCGATCCTTTTAGCCAGCGACGACACACAGTTATCCACAGAAAACAAGTCGGCCATGCTTCATATTTGCACCCGATAGTCACCAGATGATTGTTTGTCCAAGCATCAACCGATGTGTATGACCACCTTGAGACTGGGAAAAAATAAAATTTGTAGAAAAACTAACTGAGTTGTGTATGTTGGAGGTATAGCGGGGAGCCAAGCTGTCTTTCAAGCACTGGGGCCAAGTTTGACTTCCGGCCAATGCATCTCTTCCCAACTTTTAAAGGATTTTGACATTTTACTGTAAATACCCCTATCCGTTTATTAAAGACTTAAGAAAATGTAGTGTGTAAAAGCAAAAGAAGTGCAGCTGAGTTGTGGGCCTTTGTGGTATGGTGGTGAATAGCTGCCCTGTCCTCTAAGAAATGTCTGAACTAGAAAAACTAACGTGTCAAAGCAAGCGTAGGGCTACCTTGTGGAAGTACGAGGGTATAATGGTGAGCATAGCCAGCTTCCTGGGGTTTTAAGGCTTAGAAAAAGCTAGTTTGTCAAAAGTAGAGAAGTAGAGTTGCATTCTGGTCATTGGTGCTGTAGTGGTGAGCACAGCTGCTTCCCAAGCAGTGGATCCAGGTGTGATTCCTTACTAAGGCATAGCTCCTCGCCTTTAGTGGATTTCTAAGCTTTGTCCTCGTCTTATTAAAACCTAGATTAACTAGAAAGGCAAAAAGAATGTAAAGATAACCACAAGTGTGGGCGTTGGTGGTATAGTGGTGAGCATAGCTGCCTTCCAAGCAGTTGACCCGGGTTCGATTCCCGGCCAACGCAGTGCTTTGCTATTTTACAGCGTGTTATGATCTTTCCTCAAAAGTCCCCATCCTCTTCATCCGTTTACTTATTGAAAAACTAGCGTGCCAAAGCAAGCGCCGAGCCGACTTGTGGCGTTGCTTATATATGCTTGTGCATAGCTGCTTTCCAAGCATTTCAAGGCGAAAATAAGCGAGTGCGTCAAAGCAAAACAAGTAGAGCTAAGTTATGGGGTTGGTGATATTACTTCCTTTCACAGATTTTAAAACTTAGAAAAACTAGAATGCCAATGAAAATAAATTATAGCTGAGTTTTGGGGCATTGGTGGCATAGTGGAGCACAAAGCTTCCTTTTAAGCAGTTGAGCAGTGTCCGATGCCCATCCACCGCACCTCTTTTCTCCTGTTTTTTTATTTGAAAGCTTTTT
Source organism: Bufotes viridis (assembly GCA_033119425.1). Taxonomy (NCBI): domain Eukaryota; kingdom Metazoa; phylum Chordata; class Amphibia; order Anura; family Bufonidae; genus Bufotes; species Bufotes viridis. Next base: position 17,388 of record JAKVIS010001893.1, read on the forward strand.
GTCGTTTTCTCCACAAACCTTCCTACTTCTTCAATGTTCATTCTGGACTTAGAAGATGAAGTCTGTCAAAGTCAAAATCAAAAAACTTAAGGGTAGCTGTGGGCGTTGGTGGTATAGTGGTGAGCATAGCTGCTTCCCAAGCAGTTGACCCGGGTTCGATTCCCGGCCAACGCATAGATTTTCTTAATTTGTGTGTTGCTAAGTGTCAACCTTGTGTGTACAGTTCAAAGGTACCCATGCCCCAGAGCTAAGTGCCATTTGTCACTCCAGCTGCTGAAGTGAAAGGAGAATTTCGGGAGTTGAAGTTCCAGAACCAGTGGCGGAGGTTGATGGTCCCTAATCGAGAATTCCTTGAGTTGTCATATCAGAACAACTGCCGGAGGTTAATGGTTTCTGAGTACACGCTAGTCTAAAATTGATCAGAATGGAGGATTCAACCAAAAAGTTTGTAAGTCGGGTGAAATTTAACAAGGACCGATCCTTTTAGCCAGCGACGACACACAGTTATCCACAGAAAACAAGTCGGCCATGCTTCATATTTGCACCCGATAGTCACCAGATGATTGTTTGTCCAAGCATCAACCGATGTGTATGACCACCTTGAGACTGGGAAAAAAATAAAATTTGTAGAAAAACTAACTGAGTTGTGTATGTTGGAGGTATAGCGGGGAGCCAAGCTGTCTTTCAAGCACTGGGGCCAAGTTTGACTTCCGGCCAATGCATCTCTTCCCAACTTTTAAAGGATTTTGACATTTTACTGTAAATACCCCTATCCGTTTATTAAAGACTTAAGAAAATGTAGTGTGTAAAAGCAAAAGAAGTGCAGCTGAGTTGTGGGCCTTTGTGGTATGGTGGTGAATAGCTGCCCTGTCCTCTAAGAAATGTCTGAACTAGAAAAACTAACGTGTCAAAGCAAACGTAGGGCTACCTTGTGGAAGTACGGGGTATAATGGTGAGCATAGCCAGCTTCCTGGGGTTTTAAGGCTTAGAAAAGCTAGTTTGTCAAAAGTAGAGAAGTAGAGTTGCATTCTGGTCATTGGTGCTTCCTACTTCTTCAATGTTCATTCTGGACTTAGAAGATGAAGTCTGTCAAAGTCAAAATCAAAAACTTAAGGGCAGCTGTGGGCGTTGGTGGTATAGTGGTGAGCATAGCTGCTTCCCAAGCAGTTGACCCGGGTTCGATTCCCGGCCAACGCATAGATTTTCTTAATTTGTGTGTTGCTAAGTGTCAACCTTGTGTGTACAGTTCAAAGGTACCCATGCCCCAGAGCTAAGTGCCATTTGTCACTCCAGCTGCTGAAGTGAAAGGAGAATTTCGGGAGTTGAAGTTCCAGAACCAGTGGCGGAGGTTGATGGTCCCTAATCGAGAATTCCTTGAGTTGTCATATCAGAACAACTGCCGGAGGTTAATGGTTTCTGAGTACACGCTAGTCTAAAATTGATCAGAATGGAGGATTCAACCAAAAAGTTTGTAAGTCGGGTGAAATTTAACAAGGACCGATCCTTTTAGCCAGCGACGACACACAGTTATCCACAGAAAACAAGTCGGCCATGCTTCATATTTGCACCCGATAGTCACCAGATGATTGTTTGTCCAAGCATCAACCGATGTGTATGACCACCTTGAGACTGGGAAAAAAATAAAATTTGTAGAAAAACTAACTGAGTTGTGTATGTTGGAGGTATAGCGGGGAGCCAAGCTGTCTTTCAAGCACTGGGGCCAAGTTTGACTTCCGGCCAATGCATCTCTTCCCAACTTTTAAAGGATTTTGACATTTTACTGTAAATACCCCTATCCGTTTATTAAAGACTTAAGAAAATGTAGTGTGTAAAAGCAAAAGAAGTGCAGCTGAGTTGTGGGCCTTTGTGGTATGGTGGTGAATAGCTGCCCTGTCCTCTAAGAAATGTCTGAACTAGAAAAACTAACGTGTCAAAGCAAACGTAGGGCTACCTTGTGGAAGTACGGGGTATAATGGTGAGCATAGCCAGCTTCCTGGGGTTTTAAGGCTTAGAAAAAGCTAGTTTGTCAAAAGTAGAGAAGTAGAGTTGCATTCTGGTCATTGGTGCTTCCTACTTCTTCAATGTTCATTCTGGACTTAGAAGATGAAGTCTGTCAAAGTCAAAATCAAAAACTTAAGGGCAGCTGTGGGCGTTGGTGGTATAGTGGTGAGCATAGCTGCTTCCCAAGCAGTTGACCCGGGTTCGATTCCCGGCCAACGCATAGATTTTCTTAATTTGTGTGTTGCTAAGTGTCAACCTTGTGTGTACAGTTCAAAGGTACCCATGCCCCAGAGCTAAGTGCCATTTGTCACTCCAGCTGCTGAAGTGAAAGGAGAATTTCGGGAGTTGAAGTTCCAGAACCAGTGGCGGAGGTTGATGGTCCCTTAATCGAGAATTCCTTGAGTTGTCATATCAGAACAACTGCCGGAGGTTAATGGTTTCTGAGTACACGCTAGTCTAAAATTGATCAGAATGGAGGATTCAACCAAAAAGTTTGTAAGTCGGGTGAAATTTAACAAGGACCGATCCTTTTAGCTAGCTGACGACACACAGTTATCCACAGAAAACAAGTCGGCCATGCTTCATATTTGCACCCGATAGTCACCAGATGATTGTTTGTCCAAGCATCAACCGATGTGTATGACCACCTTGAGACTGGGAAAAAATAAAATTTGTAGAAAAACTAACTGAGTTGTGTATGTTGGAGGTATAGCGGGGAGCCAAGCTGTCTTTCAAGCACTGGGGCCAAGTTTGACTTCCGGCCAATGCATCTCTTCCCAACTTTTAAAGGATTTTGACATTTTACTGTAAATACCCCTATCCGTTTATTAAAGACTTAAGAAAATGTAGTGTGTAAAAGCAAAAGAAGTGCAGCTGAGTTGTGGGCCTTTGTGGTATGGTGGTGAATAGCTGCCCTGTCCTCTAAGAAATGTCTGAACTAGAAAAACTAACGTGTCAAAGCAAACGTAGGGCTACCTTGTGGAAGTACGGGGTATAATGGTGAGCATAGCCAGCTTCCTGGGGTTTTAAGGCTTAGAAAAAGCTAGTTTGTCAAAAGTAGAGAAGTAGAGTTGCATTCTGGTCATTGGTGCTTCCTACTTCTTCAATGTTCATTCTGGACTTAGAAGATGAAGTCTGTCAAAGTCAAAATCAAAAACTTAAGGGCAGCTGTGGGCGTTGGTGGTATAGTGGTGAGCATAGCTGCTTCCCAAGCAGTTGACCCGGGTTCGATTCCCGGCCAACGCATAGATTTTCTTAATTTGTGTGTTGCTAAGTGTCAACCTTGTGTGTACAGTTCAAAGGTACCCATGCCCCAGAGCTAAGTGCCATTTGTCACTCCAGCTGCTGAAGTGAAAGGAGAATTTCGGGAGTTGAAGTTCCAGAACCAGTGGCGGAGGTTGATGGTCCCTAATCGAGAATTCCTTGAGTTGTCATATCAGAACAACTGCCGGAGGTTAATGGTTTCTGAGTACACGCTAGTCTAAAATTGATCAGAATGGAGGATTCAACCAAAAAGTTTGTAAGTCGGGTGAAATTTAACAAGGACCGATCCTTTTAGCCAGCGACGACACACAGTTATCCACAGAAAACAAGTCGGCCATGCTTCATATTTGCACCCGATAGTCACCAGATGATTGTTTGTCCAAGCATCAACCGATGTGTATGACCACCTTGAGACTGGGAAAAAATAAAATTTGTAGAAAAACTAACTGAGTTGTGTATGTTGGAGGTATAGCGGGAGCCAAGCTGTCTTTCAAGCACTGGGGCCAAGTTTGACTTCCGGCCAATGCATCTCTTCCCAACTTTTAAAGGATTTTGACATTTTACTGTAAATACCCCTATCCGTTTATTAAAGACTTAAGAAAATGTAGTGTGTAAAAGCAAAAGAAGTGCAGCTGAGTTGTGGGCCTTTGTGGTATGGTGGTGAATAGCTGCCCTGTCCTCTAAGAAATGTCTGAACTAGAAAAACTAACGTGTCAAAGCAAGCGTAGGGCTACCTTGTGGAAGTACGGGGTATAATGGTGAGCATAGCCAGCTTCCTGGGGTTTTAAGGCTTAGAAAAAGCTAGTTTGTCAAAAGTAGAGAAGTAGAGTTGCATTCTGGTCATTGGTGCTGTAGTGGTGAGCACAGCTGCTTCCCAAGCAGTGGATCCAGGTGTGATTCCTTACTAAGGCATAGCTCCTCGCCTTTAGTGGATTTCTAAGCTTTGTCCTCGTCTTATTAAAACCTAGATTAACTAGAAAGGCAAAAAGAATGTAAAGATAACCACAAGTGTGGGCGTTGGTGGTATAGTGGTGAGCATAGCTGCCTTCCAAGCAGTTGACCCGGGTTCGATTCCGGCCAACGCAGTGCTTTGCTATTTTACAGCGTGTTATGATCTTTCCTCAAAAGTCCCCATCCTCTTCATCCGTTTACTTATTGAAAAACTAGCGTGCCAAAGCAAACGCCGAGCCGACTTGTGAGCGTTGCTTATATATGCTTGTGCATAGCTGCTTTCCAAGCATTTCAAGGCGAAAATAAGCGAGTGCGTCAAAGCAAAACAAGTAGAGCTAAGTTATGGGGTTGGTGATATTACTTCCTTTCACAGATTTTAAAACTTAGAAAAACTAGAATGCCAATGAAAATAAATTATAGCTGAGTTTTGGGGCATTGGTGGCATAGTGGAGCACAAAGCTTCCTTTTAAGCAGTTGAGCAGTGTCCGATGCCCATCCACCGCACCTCTTTTCTCCTGTTTTTTTATTTGAAAGCTTTTTGTCGTTTTTCTCCACAAACCTTCCTACTTCTTCAATGTTCATTCTGGACTTAGAAGATGAAGTCTGTCAAAGTCAAAATCAAAAAACTTAAGGGTAGCTGTGGGCGTTGGTGGTATAGTGGTGAGCATAGCTGCTTCCCAAGCAGTTGACCCGGGTTCGATTCCCGGCCAACGCATAGATTTTCTTAATTTGTGTGTTGCTAAGTGTCAACCTTGTGTGTACAGTTCAAAGGTACCCATGCCCCAGAGCTAAGTGCCATTTGTCACTCCAGCTGCTGAAGTGAAAGGAGAATTTCGGGAGTTGAAGTTCCAGAACCAGTGGCGGAGGTTGATGGTCCCTAATCGAGAATTCCTTGAGTTGTCATATCAGAACAACTGCCGGAGGTTAATGGTTTCTGAGTACACGCTAGTCTAAAATTGATCAGAATGGAGGATTCAACCAAAAAGTTTGTAAGTCGGGTGAAATTTAACAAGGACCGATCCTTTTAGCCAGCGACGACACACAGTTATCCACAGAAAACAAGTCGGCCATGCTTCATATTTGCACCCGATAGTCACCAGATGATTGTTTGTCCAAGCATCAACCGATGTGTATGACCACCTTGAGACTGGGAAAAAATAAAATTTGTAGAAAAACTAACTGAGTTGTGTATGTTGGAGGTATAGCGGGGAGCCAAGCTGTCTTTCAAGCACTGGGGCCAAGTTTGACTTCCGGCCAATGCATCTCTTCCCAACTTTTAAAGGATTTTGACATTTTACTGTAAATACCCCTATCCGTTTATTAAAGACTTAAGAAAATGTAGTGTGTAAAAGCAAAAGAAGTGCAGCTGAGTTGTGGGCCTTTGTGGTATGGTGGTGAATAGCTGCCCTGTCCTCTAAGAAATGTCTGAACTAGAAAAACTAACGTGTCAAAGCAAACGTAGGGCTACCTTGTGGAAGTACGGGGTATAATGGTGAGCATAGCCAGCTTCCTGGGGTTTTAAGGCTTAGAAAAAGCTAGTTTGTCAAAAGTAGAGAAGTAGAGTTGCATTCTGGTCATTGGTGCTGTAGTGGTGAGCACAGCTGCTTCCCAAGCAGTGGATCCAGGTGTGATTCCTTACTAAGGCATAGCTCCTCGCCTTTAGTGGATTTCTAAGCTTTGTCCTCGTCTTATTAAAACCTAGATTAACTAGAAAGGCAAAAAGAATGTAAAGATAACCACAAGTGTGGGCGTTGGTGGTATAGTGGTGAGCATAGCTGCCTTCCAAGCAGTTGACCCGGGTTCGATTCCCGGCCAACGCAGTGCTTTGCTATTTTACAGCGTGTTATGATCTTTCCTCAAAAGTCCCCATCCTCTTCATCCGTTTACTTATTGAAAAACTAGCGTGCCAAAGCAAACGCCGAGCCGACTTGTGAGCGTTGCTTATATATGCTTGTGCATAGCTGCTTTCCAAGCATTTCAAGGCGAAAATAAACGAGTGCGTCAAAGCAAAACAAGTAGAGCTAAGTTATGGGGTTGGTGATATTACTTCCTTTCACAGATTATAAAACTTAAAAAAACTAGAATGCCAATGAAAATAAATTATAGCTGAGTTTTGGGGCATTGGTGGCATAGTGGAGCACAAAGCTTCCTTTTAAGCAGTTGAGCAGTGTCCGATGCCCATCCACCGCACCTCTTTTCTCCTGTTTTTTTTTTATTTGAAAGCTTTTTGTCGTTTTTCTCCACAAACCTTCCTACTTCTTCAATGTTCATTCTGGACTTAGAAGATGAAGTCTGTCAAAGTCAAAATAAAAAAACTTAAGGGCAGCTGTGGGCGTTGGTGGTATAGTGGTGAGCATAGCTGCTTCCCAAGCAGTTGACCCGGGTTCGATTCACGGCCAACGCATAGATTTTCTTAATTTGTGTGTTGCTAAGTGTCAACCTTGTGTGTACAGTTCAAAGGTACCCATGCCCCAGAGCTAAGTGCAATTTGTCACTCCAGCTGCTGAAGTGAAAGGAGAATTTCGGGAGTTGAAGTTCCAGAACCAGTGGCGGAGGTTGATGGTCCCTAATCGAGAATTCCTTGAGTTGTCATATCAGAACAACTGCCGGAGGTTAATGGTTTCTGAGTACACGCTAGTCTAAAATTGATCAGAATGGAGGATTCAACCAAAAAGTTTGTAAGTCGGGTGAAATTTAACAAGGACCGATCCTTTTAGCCAGCGACGACACACAGTTATCCACAGAAAACAAGTCGGCCATGCTTCATATTTGCACCCGATAGTCACCAGATGATTGTTTGTCCAAGCATCAACCGATGTGTATGACCACCTTGAGACTGGGAAAAAATAAAATTTGTAGAAAAACTAACTGAGTTGTGTATGTTGGAGGTATAGCGGGGAGCCAAGCTGTCTTTCAAGCACTGGGGCCAAGTTTGACTTCCGGCCAATGCATCTCTTCCCAACTTTTAAAGGATTTTGACATTTTACTGTAAATACCCCTATCCGTTTATTAAAGACTTAAGAAAATGTAGTGTGTAAAAGCAAAAGAAGTGCAGCTGAGTTGTGGGCCTTTGTGGTATGGTGGTGAATAGCTGCCCTGTCCTCTAAGAAATGTCTGAACTAGAAAAACTAACGTGTCAAAGCAAACGTAGGGCTACCTTGTGGAAGTACGGGGTATAATGGTGAGCATAGCCAGCTTCCTGGGGTTTTAAGGCTTAGAAAAAGCTAGTTTGTCAAAAGTAGAGAAGTAGAGTTGCATTCTGGTCATTGGTGCTTCCTACTTCTTCAATGTTCATTCTGGACTTAGAAGATGAAGTCTGTCAAAGTCAAAATCAAAAACTTAAGGGCAGCTGTGGGCGTTGGTGGTATAGTGGTGAGCATAGCTGCTTCCCAAGCAGTTGACCCGGGTTCGATTCCCGGCCAACGCATAGATTTTCTTAATTTGTGTGTTGCTAAGTGTCAACCTTGTGTGTACAGTTCAAAGGTACCCATGCCCCAGAGCTAAGTGCCATTTGTCACTCCAGCTGCTGAAGTGAAAGGAGAATTTCGGGAGTTGAAGTTCCAGAACCAGTGGCGGAGGTTGATGGTCCCTAATCGAGAATTCCTTGAGTTGTCATATCAGAACAACTGCCGGAGGTTAATGGTTTCTGAGTACACGCTAGTCTAAAATTGATCAGAATGGAGGATTCAACCAAAAAGTTTGTAAGTCGGGTGAAATTTAACAAGGACCGATCCTTTTAGCCAGCTGACGACACACAGTTATCCACAGAAAACAAGTCGGCCATGCTTCATATTTGCACCCGATAGTCACCAGATGATTGTTTGTCCAAGCATCAACCGATGTGTATGACCACCTTGAGACTGGGAAAAAATAAAATTTGTAGAAAAACTAACTGAGTTGTGTATGTTGGAGGTATAGCGGGGAGCCAAGCTGTCTTTCAAGCACTGGGGCCAAGTTTGACTTCCGGCCAATGCATCTCTTCCCAACTTTTAAAGGATTTTGACATTTTACTGTAAATACCCCTATCCGTTTATTAAAGACTTAAGAAAATGTAGTGTGTAAAAGCAAAAGAAGTGCAGCTGAGTTGTGGGCCTTTGTGGTATGGTGGTGAATAGCTGCCCTGTCCTCTAAGAAATGTCTGAACTAGAAAAACTAACGTGTCAAAGCAAACGTAGGGCTACCTTGTGGAAGTACGGGGTATAATGGTGAGCATAGCCAGCTTCCTGGGGTTTTAAGGCTTAGAAAAAGCTAGTTTGTCAAAAGTAGAGAAGTAGAGTTGCATTCTGGTCATTGGTGCTGTAGTGGTGAGCACAGCTGCTTCCCAAGCAGTGGATCCAGGTGTGATTCCTTACTAAGGCATAGCTCCTCGCCTTTAGTGGATTTCTAAGCTTTGTCCTCGTCTTATTAAAACCTAGATTAACTAGAAAGGCAAAAAGAATGTAAAGATAACCACAAGTGTGGGCGTTGGTGGTATAGTGGTGAGCATAGCTGCCTTCCAAGCAGTTGACCCGGGTTCGATTCCCGGCCAACGCAGTGCTTTGCTATTTTACAGCGTGTTATGATCTTTCCTCAAAAGTCCCCATCCTCTTCATCCGTTTACTTATTGAAAAACTAGCGTGCCAAAGCAAACGCCGAGCCGACTTGTGAGCGTTGCTTATATATGCTTGTGCATAGCTGCTTTCCAAGCATTTCAAGGCGAAAATAAACGAGTGCGTCAAAGCAAAACAAGTAGAGCTAAGTTATGGGGTTGGTGATATTACTTCCTTTCACAGATTTTAAAACTTAGAAAAACTAGAATGCCAATGAAAATAAATTATAGCTGAGTTTTGGGGCATTGGTGGCATAGTGGAGCACAAAGCTTCCTTTTAAGCAGTTGAGCAGTGTCCGATGCCCATCCACCGCACCTCTTTTCTCCTGTTTTTTTATTTGAAAGCTTTTGTCGTTTTCTCCACAAACCTTCCTACTTCTTCAATGTTCATTCTGGACTTAGAAGATGAAGTCTGTCAAAGTCAAAATCAAAAAACTTAAGAGTAGCTGTGGGCGTTGGTGGTATAGTGGTGAGCATAGCTGCTTCCCAAGCAGTTGACCCGGGTTCGATTCCCGGCCAACGCATAGATTTTCTTAATTTGTGTGTTGCTAAGTGTCAACCTTGTGTGTACAGTTCAAAGGTACCCATGCCCCAGAGCTAAGTGCCATTTGTCACTCCAGCTGCTGAAGTGAAAGGAGAATTTCGGGAGTTGAAGTTCCAGAACCAGTGGCGGAGGTTGATGGTCCCTAATCGAGAATTCCTTGAGTTGTCATATCAGAACAACTGCCGGAGGTTAATGGTTTCTGAGTACACGCTAGTCTAAAATTGATCAGAATGGAGGATTCAACCAAAAAGTTTGTAAGTCGGGTGAAATTTAACAAGGACCGATCCTTTTAGCCAAGCGACGACACACAGTTATCCACAGAAAACAAGTCGGCCATGCTTCATATTTGCACCCGATAGTCACCAGATGATTGTTTGTCCAAGCATCAACCGATGTGTATGACCACCTTGAGACTGGGAAAAAATAAAATTTGTAGAAAAACTAACTGAGTTGTGTATGTTGGAGGTATAGCGGGAGCCAAGCTGTCTTTCAAGCACTGGGGCCAAGTTTGACTTCCGGCCAATGCATCTCTTCCCAACTTTTAAAGGATTTTGACATTTTACTGTAAATACCCCTATCCGTTTATTAAAGACTTAAGAAAATGTAGTGTGTAAAAGCAAAAGAAGTGCAGCTGAGTTGTGGGCCTTTGTGGTATGGTGGTGAATAGCTGCCCTGTCCTCTAAGAAATGTCTGAACTAGAAAAACTAACGTGTCAAAGCAAACGTAGGGCTACCTTGTGGAAGTACGGGGTATAATGGTGAGCATAGCCAGCTTCCTGGGGTTTTAAGGCTTAGAAAAAGCTAGTTTGTCAAAAGTAGAGAAGTAGAGTTGCATTCT